>VSMD01012114.1:0-18381 GCA_008750895.1 Mirza zaza | reverse complement strand
TTACATAATTTACTTGAATGAAGGTTTTTGTTTTTAAATATTTATGCACAAAGGTCATCTACTTCCCTTAGTTCCTTTTCTTCCAAAACCCTGATCCTTGCTTATCAAGTCTACCTTGCTTCGTTTACAAATTTAGAAAGATGTTATAATTGCTAATGTTCAATAGCTGCCTACACGAGCACTACTAACCAAAAATAACTTTTATGGCAGGTGTAACATGGCATGTTGGATTTCTGAGTATTTATTTCCTTTAAATGAAAAGATTGCATGTCAGTTTATGCTGATGTTAGAAGACTTCCAAAATGCATTATTTAATGCATTTCTGTCTCTTGAGTTGTTTCATTTGTAACAGATTTCTAAATTTTCACTACATGACGGGCTCCTATCCATGGGGTTTGGGCTAGAAAAGAAATCTCTATTTTGCTCACAAAAATAATGGCCAGACATTTAAAATAAAATTCAAACTGAAAGTAATTTATTTCTTAAGTAGGACAATTCAATCAGGATGACTGCTCTAAAATTTACGAGTAGAAACTGTTGGTCTCTCTAATAACTGCTATGTCAGACACAACCGCAAAACACAAAATAGATGGTCCCTGAGTTTGGCAGTTTATTCCTCTTGTAAATCCAAGAGCAGGATAGTTAAAAATCCAAAATGAGTTATTTAAAATGATTTAAACTCATAGCCACTCAAAAGCAAGCCTCTAAATGTAGGCAGTTATGCTTTATCCAGTCTAGAAACTTGATTTGTATACTGTCTTCTCTTTTTAACTGTTCCTCAGTTCCCTTTCTACACCCCAGAGAGGAACTTTCTGCAGACTAAAATAATAGTGGCCTTAATGAGATAATCTGTCTATATGGTTTCCACGCATCATTTCTGGAATACACTAGAAAGGAATATTTTTGCTGAATCTAGAGCAGTGTAGTGATAAAATGCTTGAAGTAATAAATTCCAATAACGTTGAAAAAGTAAAGGATTAACTGCTCTGGCCTTCATTTCCTTGCCTATAGAATGATGTGGTTTGACTAAATAATCTTTAACATTTTTTTCACATTATATAAACCCACTCATTCAAACATACTTTAAGCACCCCCTAGTACTTGACACTTGATTAGGTATTAGACAGATATACGTAAATAAAGTATGCTCCTTGTCTTTGAATAACTTTTTGTCTCTTGAGGAGAAAGATGTGGAATGTGTTAATGGCTGTATTAATGGCTCGGCTAGAATTATGAGCATGGACTTCGGGAACAAAGTTAGCAGTGGTACTCATTGCTGGCATAAATTTGGGGAGGGCTTCACAGAGAAAGTCATATTTGCACTGGTAATTATTTTTAGACATTATTATATTCACATCAGTAAAATGCTAATGCTACCAACACATGACATTTTGTAGTTTACAAAGGTTTTTTATATATGAAATGAGTTAAAATAAAACAATCAGATCATCAAGGAACTTCAGGTTAAAGCAACTATTAACATAATGAGACATACTTATCGCCTCTAAGTTGTTTCAAAAAATAAATAAAGCTTATCTTTTTAATGTAATATACACACTAAATACACTTGACCAGTGGTCCCCAAACTTTCTGGCACTGGGACTGGTTTCATGGAAGACAATTTTTGCACAGACGGGTGGGGGAATGCAGAGCTCAGGTGGCGATGGAGCTATGGGGAGTGGCTGTAAATACAGCTGAAGCTTCACTTGCTCTCCCACCACTCACCTCCTGCGGCTTCCCCGCCCCCTGCGTGTTTCCTAAGTTCCATGGAAGATAATTTTTCCCGGGGGGGGGGGGGGGGGGGGGGGGGGGGGGGNCCCGCCCCCTGCGTGTTTCCTAAGTTCCATGGAAGATAATTTTTCCCGGGGGGGGGGGGGGGAGGGCGGCCAGGTCTCTAACACACCTCAGACCGGTACCAAAACTGTTCTTATATGCACTTCTGCTGTACACAATTTGAATTTAATGATAATTCTGATAAGTAAATAATTCCCTCTGTATTACAGCATTTGATTAAGGTGGTCCCTAAATGTCACATGTGAAATTATAAAGAGATTTCTCTTGAAGCAGAAACAAGTATAACAGTGATTAAATATGAAAATTAAATGTATAGTAAATGTATTAAAGCATTTTTTCAAGTAGCTACATGAAATAATTTAAGAAACAATGTTAACTCTAAAAGCATATCTTTAATGATATGGAAAATAGACAGCTGTAATGCAAAGAGTAAGCCTTATAGTAACTAATAAACTTCTCATTAACTTTCTTTCCTCAGTCGTCTCTGCCTGTTTTAATAGCAGAATGCTATTTATAGGTCATTGAAGAGTGCTCACTTCAATAAGAAGAGATTTAACCTTTCTTTTTTAATGTCAAAGGGCCTTATGTGAGATCTGGAACCTTTAACATTTAAAACTGAAGACTTAATTAAAACACTACATCAATAACAAGGAACGGCTTGTTAAGCCAGATAGGAACACTCTAATGCTATTTTGTAAACTGATCATATTTAATTTACAGAATAATCTGTAACAAGGCAGAAAAATCCTATGGAACATATATTATGAAACCTTCCTCCTGAAAAAGATGCATCAGAAA
The DNA here is from genome assembly GCA_008750895.1 of Mirza zaza. Lineage (NCBI taxonomy): Eukaryota > Metazoa > Chordata > Mammalia > Primates > Cheirogaleidae > Mirza > Mirza zaza. The sequence continues at coordinate 15,789 of VSMD01012114.1, read as the reverse complement.
CAGTGAACAACAAAATCCAAGGCCAAAAACTTAAACAAAACCACTGTTATCTAGCATTAGGACTACTTTTAGGTCAGCAAATGCCTACCAATTGCAAAAGTTCCCTTCCGGAATGACAGTGTAAGAAACTCTGCAGACCTGCTCCCCAGCAAAACAAACATAACTAGGGGAAATTATTAAAAGTCCCTGGAAATTGTTCTGAGAGCATATAGCAAATGAAGATACTGCTATTCAAGAAAATATTCTAAAACAAGGCAACAAGACAGTCTGTGACATCTGAACCATGACCTGCTCTCTCCTTTCCCCTCCTAGCTCAGTGTGATGGAAACTCTGCCCCAGGAAGGTGTAGTCAGAATCACACGGCTCCCCATCTCCCCAGCTACTAGTCAAAGACCGTGGTATCTTCTTGGGGGTCAGGCCATCTGCATTTCTCATCTCTCCCTGCTAGTTTTTGCAGAGGCTAAAATTCCAAGAGAGTGTGGCCAACCCAGCCCCCACTCATAAGGTGAAAGATCTACCTTAGGTGCAGCACACTTAGAATAGTGGGTTCCAAATCACCTGCACACCAGCCCTTTTGTAGGCCTTTGGTTCCATGCTAGAAAGGCAAGCAAAGAAGATCAGAAACTACCACTCCCACACACTGATCTGCTCCCAAAGCCAGAGTGTCTCTCAGAGAGAAGTGGATCATTGTCCTGGCTCTTAGCTCTGGAGCCATGGCTCAGAGATTTTCCCTGGGAGCCAAATGGTAGGCTGTTTAACACAGACAGCTACAAAGCTTTCTCCTAAGGAACTCACTTTATTTAAAACAGAGTGTGTAGAAGTTCATGCCTTAAGGGTATGCTCAGAACAAATGGAAGTTTGATGGAAAGCAATAAAGAGGAGACTATCAGCTTCATGAAAGAAAAAACGGAAGCCATAGCCCAGCTAGTTTACCAGAGACAACCAGGGAAAGAGGAACTATTAATACAAAGAACTTTCCTGGGGTCTGAACAAACCTACAACACTGACCTAAAAAACTAACCTGCAAAGAAGTCCAAACTTTGTATCAGATTATCGAAGAATTTATATCCCTAAGGTATTGCAAAAACAGAGCAATCAGCTGGCAATTCGTGGAGCCTCATAGCTGAGTGTGATCTGGGAAAGAGACAACGAGAGCCCTGCTAAAACCACTGTCATCCCAGGATGACTGGGCACATCTCCAAAGCTGTAGCCTCTCAGGAGCAACATCCGAGGCTTCACACTACATCACTAAATAGTTCAGCTGTGCACTAAAGAAATAAACAAGTAAACAACAATAATAAGCTTTGAAAGGTGGGGCAGAGTCCAGAGTTGCTACGATATATTATTGTAATGAAGAATCTGGCTCCATTTTTTGATATTTAACTGTTGACAGCTTTAAATTTCACCCTTCGCTCTTCCCCTTGTGCCCCACACTTAGGAAATCTGATAGGAAAGTCTGGATGCAACTCCATTTGATGCTGGCAGGAAGTTCACACCACATAATCCCCACATAGGCACAGGAACCTATGTAGGCCCCATTCCCAAAACACACTGAAAAACCCTCCAAGCTAGTCTTGCCTCCTTTTCTTGCTCTCTCAAACCATTTTCAGACCAGCTTGGAAACCCTGCCCTAACATTCCCAGAAAACCTCACTATGTGATTAATAAATCTTTCCACACCCTCTTGGTATATATGTGGCATCATTATCAGTCTCAACTTCTGAACCAAATTTTGGAGAGGAAAGTATGCATATTTTTTCTGTGAGATGGCCACAATTATGTGAAATGTCCAATATTTGACAAAAAATTTTAAGACATGTAAAGAAACAGGAAATATGGTACAAGAAAACAGAAAACCAAACACCTGTGGGAGGGACAAGATGGATGACAGATTTAATAGACAAAACCTTCAAAGTAGCCATTGTAAATATGTTAAAAAAAACTAAAGGAAACTATCTTATTCAAATAGAGAATATCAGTAAAAGGACAGAAATGATTTTAAAAAACAGAAATTATTGACTTGAAAGTAAAAATGTTGAAATAAAGAATTCATTAGAGAAGCTCAATATTAGATTTGAACAGGCAGAAGAGATAGCAAACTTCGTAATAGATCAATAGAAATCATACGATATGAAAAATAGAAAAAAAGAATGAAGAAAAATGAACAGAGCCTCAGAGAAATGTGGGACATCATTAAGTAGTCCAAGATATACATACATACATATATATATATAATATATATATAAAATATATATATATATATAAACTCACATACACACATACACATAAAATTCTACAGGAGAGGAGAAAGAAAAAAAATCTTTGAAGAAATAATGGCTAAGAACTTCACAAATCAGATGAAAGCATTAATCTATATATCTAAGAACCTCAAGAAATGCCAAGTAAAATGCAGAGATCCACACCCAGATAATCACAGTGAAAATGCTAAGAACTAAAGAAAAAGAGAAAAACCTTGAAAAAAAGCAAGAAAAGAACTATCATGTACAAGGGAACCCTAGTAAGTCTAATGGGTGACTTATCATCACAAACAATGGAGGCCAGAAGGCAGTGGGATTACCTACTCCAAGTAATAGAAGAAAAAAACCCATCAATCAAGAATCATATATTCAGGAAAACTAATTTTTAAAAATTAAGGTGAAATAAACACATTTCTAGAGAATTAAGAAACTGAGACAATTCATTACCAACAGACCCGCTTTTAGGAAATACGAAAGTTGTTTAGGCTGAAAGCAAGTGACCCCAGAAAGTAATTCAAATCCACATGGAAAAACAGTGTAACGGTAAAGGTAATTATATAATTATAAAAGATAGTATAAATGCATATTTCTTCTCCTTTCTTAATACATTTAAAAATGTAATTGTATACAACAATATGTATATAATTGTACTGTGAGGCCCACAATATACAGAAATGTAATATATTTGTCAATAACAGCAATAAGAAGATGAGTGGGAAAAAAGCTGTATTAGACTAGGGAAAAGACACCAGAAGCTAGCTTTAATTCACAGGAGTAAATGAAGAGCACCAGAAACAGTAACCAAGAGGATATGTAACAAACACTGTACATATATAGCTACTTTCTTTTCTTCTCTAAGTTTCTTTAAGAGACACAAAATTATATAAAATAATTATAACAACATATGGTAGGGGTATGTAATATTTATAGATGTGCTACATATTCCAATAAGGGGGTAAAGGGAATAGAACTAAATAGGAGCAATATTTCCATATCTCATTGGATTTAAGTTAGTACCTATCTTAAGTAGATTCTGATGAGTTAAGATGTGTGGTAAGCTCTAGAGCAAACACTAACCAAAAAGGTGAAAAGATCATTTAAATAAATTAAGATGTTACACTAGAAAATATTCACTAAATGCAAAAGAAAGCAGTAAAGTAGGAACAGAAGAACAAGGAACAAAAAAGATATGAGACATAGAAAAGAAAAGGAAAATGGCAAATGTAAATTCAACTGTATTAATAATATCATTGATAGCAACATGTCAATGGATTATACAATTTAACCAAAAGGCAGAGCTTGTCAAACTGGATAAAAAAATGCCTATCAAATACAAAGATTTCAGTGTTGGTGAGAGGAATGTCAAGCTGCTGCTCTCTTTGAAATAAACAGGTCTCAGGTCCATGCACATCCACACGGAAAGAAGAGCAGCATAAGATGTACACAGAGAAGCATACCTTTACAATTTGCTAAGGTTAGAGGTCATCCGTTCGGCTTACCAGTCAGACAGTGACACACATTTAGATAAAGGTGACAATCACTGAAGATTAGGATTGAATCGGACCTAGGCATGGCATGGCTGACACATTAACAGAGTCACTGTGACGACTGTCCTAAAGAAGCATCTGTAGTTGAAGGTTTGTCAGAATTTAAGTCTTTGCTCTTTATTTGGAGATGGGTTCTGTATGTGAAATCAAAGGCAAAGGAAAGATAGATGAGTGCTGTAAATAGCCTTAAATTAATTGAAATAATTTCAGGATGAAAGAAAACAGGGTATATAATAGTATTGCTTACTTGTAGAAAAATTGTGCCTGAACACTACAAGGTTTTACTCTAAATATCTAGTATTAACAGATACTAGATATTAATGTTCATTTGTTCTCTTAATGGATATGAATATAACTGCATATATTATAGTTTAAAATGAATCAAGTTTATGAGGTTAGACAAGTATATAAATAATTTTTATATAAAGTAGAAGTGACAAATATCATTAAGGAAGATACATATAAAGTACCTGGGAATCCTGAGTCAGTGGAGATTCTTAGTAGCTGGGGCACTGAGAAAGTTTCCTCAGGCCTCAAAGCAAAGGAATAACTGGGCACACACAGGTGCAAGAGGAGCCCACAAGCTGAGGCCCAAAGGTGGGAAAATGGAGATGACAGAGAACCTCAGAATAGGTTACTCAAGGTAGCTACACCTGACTTAGCTACAATTTAATATTATGCTGTCAACCATTATAAAAGGCATTTATACAAAGTCTACATTTGAGCAGTTTCTCAATGTTTTAAGACCCTAATGTTGAAGACAGTCAAGATATGGACAGCTATATTTTCACAAAATTGGAGTTCCAATAAATATATCTCTGTAGATGAATGTGGGTGCTTTAATTTTCCTTTTAGTCTTAGCTACCAGAAAATTTAGAAAAAAAACTTAGTGTACAAATGTTTTAAATTTGCGTAAATGTTTTGGTCATATTCAATGCCCTGGGTCAAACAGTAATACCTTGCTTGGGTCTTTTACATCATCTTTGAGATGTTTTAATTTTTGTCCATATTTTACAGCATATATATCTTTTAAAGTTCCTTCAAATTCTTTCAGAAGTAGTATTATAAACACTAGATGTAATTCTGCTCAGCCAGTACCTGTTTATCAAAGACCTACCTGTGTGAAAGGCTTCTGAAGATCCTTTTGAAAATAAGGATAAATATTAGAAATATACATATGCATGCAACCTGCTAGACTGCTGAAGGACTAAGTTATGAAATTATTTTCTGTCCACTCTGACACTCTCATTTGGGAATTAGAACTGAGATATGTTACCTCTGATGCATTAATATGCTAGGAATTATTTCACTATCGGGACATACATGCACACATATATCCATCTATCCCTTCATCAATTTTGAAAGAATATTTATTATCCCTTCATCATTTTTGAAAGAATATTTATTAAGAGCTTAATATATGCCAGACACTGTTCTAACTGGAAATATAACAGTATTTCTAGGCAGAAACATTTGCTCTTTTATTTTTACACATAAATAAGTAAAATATGTCATACTAATGAGAAAAATAAAGCAGAGGAAAATGGATAAGAAGTGTCAGTCTGGGAGGGGTGCTTAGATTTCATAAAAGCTCATTTAGAAAGTGACGTTGCATAAAGATCTGGAGGAGAAAGGGGAGTGAGTCATGTAGACATCTAGGGGCAGAGCATCACTGTGGAGGGCTTGGCAGGGTAAAGGCTGGAGGTGAGGGTGTGTCTGAGGAACACATGCCATAGAGGCTTGTGAGGCTGGGGCAGGGTAACGGAGCAGGAGAGGCAATCAGATCTGAGAAGTGACGGGGGTCAAGTCACGTAGAATCCTACAGTCCACTGTAAGGACTTGAGTTTTACACATTGTGGTACAAAGTGCAAATAACACAGGTTTTGGAATCAGAAAGTCAGCTCTGCCAATTATTAGCTGTGTGATTTATGGGCCTTGGCTTTCTCTACTTCTTAATCCACAAAATGGGTATAATATAACCATTTATAGTAAGTAAATTTCAGGCATGAATAGGAAAGGAAAAAATGAAATACTGAAATGAAATAATGTATGGAGAGTATCTAACACAGTGCTTTGTATTCAGGTGTTTAACAAATCTTAGTTTCCTTGAGGTGCTGTCTGTCATAGGTACAGCAATGAACAATAGCTGACCCTGGCCCCACAAAATTTACAGGGCCCTCTGGGAGAAAACATCTAACAACTCAAACCTAAGTAGTGAAAAAAACAAAAATCACCCAGCCATGTAGGTCCCTGCTCAGAAAAGTAGCTACTGACTAGCTCACAGGTACCTTAATCCAAGGCAACCCATCCACAACTAGCAGGCAATTCAAGAAGAGACCAAGTGTGAAAAGCTATAACCAAGATGGATAATAACGATTTGCTGGGCCAGAATTCTTAATGGGGAAATATAGACAAATTCAGCTGGCTACTAGAAGGAGGAGAAACAAAGAGAAGAAGAGCTAGAAAAGAGGTAGCGCTGCTATTTTAGGGCCATTGGAGCTTAGATGTTTAGGAAGAGATAAGGAATTCACATGGTCTCCAGAGCTTCCGGGACCTCTTAACAACAGTCAAGGACACATCCCATTAATGTGTCTACTCCTTTTATGACTATATTATACTCAAGGGTGCCTGAGCATAATTCCTCAGCATGAGATAAGCAGCAGTGTCATGCTATGAGGCAGTACATGATACACTTTCCAAGGGGCCATACCTGTGTCGAACCATCTCAGCAGTTAGGGGGAGGTCCCTGGTAGATTGGAGAGATCTTTAATAAATTAATAATAAAGAGACAATAGGCAAATTTGGGTTTCTATACTGGTTACAAGATTGTTCTCTTCCAGTTTTTCCATAGTTAAGAGTGACTTTATGTCACCTTAAATGCAAAGTTAGTTATTCAGTATAAGAACACATGATTATAATAGACTTCATCAAACATGGCTGTTTTATATTTCAGGGATTAAGTAAAACTATAGGCAGACATAACACATTAACAGATCACATGTCATTTAAAATATATAGGCTTTCATTCAAGTCTCTAGGTAAATTAAATTCTTGATCAACAAAATAGATTAAGAGTTATCCTATGGGATATTAAATATTTTAAATACTTTGGTCTGCACATTGGAATTACATTTTAGGATAATACAAGAAATGCTCTGTGAGCAATGGGAAAGGACTTACTCTATAGCAGCAGGCTTTAAGAACTCAGTATTTTATGTTTAGTAGTTCATACTCTAAATTTTTTTTCTAAGATAACCCATTTATTTCTTTCATCTACATTATACTTGTAATGCTCATAAAAATTAACTCTGGCCTAAGAGGACAGGGAAATTCAAAGCTAAATCTAACTAAGCCATCTTGAAGATACACTCTGTGCTGCTTTTAAGTGTGTGTGCGCGCGCGCACGTGCATGGATTTAGCATACTGATCGACATTATTAAATCAATGGAAAAATATTACATACTTTTAAGTCAGCTGATAGCTTGCAACTCTAGGGAGTCAGAAAGTACCTTTTACCCTACCTTGCTCTGCCCTCGTGATAGATTTTGTTTTATAATCTGCTGTGGCTCACTGAAACTATCCTACTTTTTAAAAGTTTATTTCAGAAGCAAAATTCTCTTTCATTTTAGGCAAAGGGCACAAAATATACAAACACACATTGTCTTTGAGAATCCTGACAGGATTACTGTGTCATAGGGACTATGTGTTTTCTTAGAGTAGAAAGGTTAAGGTTGCATTATTTGCCAGAAGCACTGTAATTATAATTCTTTCAAAAATACAAATTGAAAAAAAAAAAAAGATGGTCTCTCAAATTGTAGTAAGTCATCCTGTATGATTTTGGCTCATTTTATTCCATATTTTAATTAACTTGTATTTCTAAAAAATGGATACTAAAAGCATTCTCAAATATAAGCAACTAACTCCTGTGAATGATATCTGAGATCCTTGGTACTAAGACAGTAAATTAAGATCTCCGATAATTAAAAACTATAGTTTCATGTTACTGTATGATTTCAGCCAGTTTTCAAAAATGCATTAATGAAAAAATTAGCTCTCATAGTGTTAGGGAATAGGTAGGAATGATGCAGCTAAATATTTCTTTTAAGATATTTTGTGTGTCATGCCAATATACAACATGAAGAGTCCATTATGATTTTGGACAATTTCTACTGGGAGAAATGTGAACATCTTGGACAAAACATTTTTAATAGCTTATTTGAATTGAATGCTAATTTTATATTATTCTTAACCACATCAATGTAATAATTGATCAAGGTCCAGAACATTTAATTTTAATAGGCTTTAGTTCATAGAAAACCAACTATATTGGATACAAACGGACTCAGTTCATGTTGAATTTGACTAGATAATGATTCAAACAATTTAAGCTACTTACTATACAATCATTGTATTGGGTGTTAAAAATATGATGACATTCTGCTCCACTCTATCTAGTTGATTAAACAGTGTGATTACATATAAAAAAATGAAAAACAAATATACCACGAGCCACTATAATCATTTATGTTCACTGGCATAGTATGTACTGCCATAAGTTGTCATTCTGATTAAAAGATGTGGCAGGTCACACTTTCTAATACAGGTGATGTGCCCAGGCAAAAGCTTGATTCAAAAGTCCATAGTACGGTCTAAACCCATGAAAAAGTAACTAGTAAAATTAAATGTCAGCACAAATCCATCAATTATGAATGAAAACAATACTTCAGTGATTAAGAATCACTGTTTGGGGTACATTAGTACATGGAAAACACATTATAATAGAAGCAAAGCATGTAATTCTATTTTGACATTAAAAAAAGGAAAATTTGGGGAGGGGGGCATGGGCAATATATGTAACCTTAACACTTATACCGCCATAATACACTAAAATGAAAAAAAAAAAAAGGAAAATTTCTCATTACTTTATAGTCAGTAAGAGCTGAATATCTAAGAGTACCAACTGTTTCAAAGTGGAGTTTCTATTCTAGTGTTCTATTAATAATGAAAATATTCAACTTTAAAATGTCAAAAAAGCTAAATTTCAAAAACTTCCATCCATTTATGCAGAAAATACAAAAAATATTGCCATGTGTCTATCATCAACAGTATGCAATCCTAGATATCAGATTAAGAACGCATCTATATTCAGAAAGCAGGTGTGAAGAAATATCAAACCATTATGACAGAAAAATGTCATAATCTGTCTCTTGGTAAAAGATTGCATAAGTTTTTAGATATCTGATGACCCAATTTATATCTACTCTCTTATCCAAAGGGTATTTCTTTTTTGGCGGGGTGCGGGGGGGTTGTTTGTTTGAGACAGGGCCTCGCTCTGTTGCCCAGGATAGAGTGCAGTATGTGATCATAGCTCGCTTCAACCTCACACTCTGGGCTCATGCCATCATCCTGCCTCAGCCTCCCAAGTAGCTGGGACTACAGGCACAAGCCACCGCACCTGGCTAATTTTTCTATTTTTAGTAGAGACAGGGTCTTGCTCTTGCTCAGGCTGGTCTCCAACCCCTGAGCTCAAGCGAACCTCCCACCTGGGCCTCCCAGAGTGTGCTAGGATTACAGGCATGGGCCACTGTGCCCGGCCCAAAGGGTGATTCTTTATTCTACTTGATAATAGCAGAAAATGCTCAACTGTTCCTTTTCATTTTCATAAGTATATTGGATAGGGGGAGGTCAAGGAAAGGAGGGAAAAGTCTACATTTACCTCTGAAGAAAAGTTAATCTGCTGCTGCTCAGAACAAATACAGTCTTCTATGCTAAAATGGAGCAAGTTAACAATAGTTAGCGGATGCTAAAATATATACGCTGCTTTCTTCTATAAGGGTAGCAAGAGGGAGGGAGGAAGGGAGGAAGGGAGGAAGACAGCAAGACAGACCACCTAACATATATCAGGATGAGAAAGGAGACTTCAAATTCAAACTGTGAGAGAAGTGAAGAAAAAGCTCATAACTGTGAGAAATAATAAAATAAGGGCTTGAATTTAGAATGTGAGATTGATGAAGGACAGACTCTCAACTCAATGATTATAATGTGATTTCTTTGGAAAAAGACTGTAGGTGTCTGTGTTTACCTAAAATTAGGGCATCAGTGTGACAGAATGAGATTAGCTAAATGTACTTAACTAACAGGGAGGGAAATGGAAGCTGTAGCGGGGATGGGTGGAAATGAAGGAGTAAGAACAATCAGTAGACTGGAGCTCCTGATGAGGTCCAGAAAGTGTTGCAGGGAAGGCACCTAAATAGGCAGCTTAGAAAGACAGGAGATGGTGGCAGAAGAGTAGGATATTGGATTACTGATTTTTAGAAACAGTACATTTTCTGGTACCTACAAGATACAAGGAGGGAACCGAATTGGGGAGGCCATGATGCTGGGCTGGTCATCTCTGTGGACAATGAAATCACCTAAAATGATGACAGGAGACATACAACTATCCAGGAAGTGTTATGTCTCCAGTGAACTAGGAAATTGGTATAGGATAGTAATAAAAAAATGGAAGATGATGGTTGGTATAGCTAACTGGCAGAAACCTCTGAGGATTTGTAGAAATGTAGGACAGAAATAATTTGTAAGTGGTACTGGGGATTAAAGATGCTGACCTCCAAATACCAAAATATGGGGCATCTGGCATTTTCTATTGAAACAGCTATGGGAATGTTTCCATTAATTGTGAAGGGAACATTGGGAAAAGAAACAAGAATATAGCTAAGAGTGTTGACTGTGGTGCTGAGGTTCCAAGAGAGTAGAAATGTTGGGGAGGGACCCTGGGGTCAGAGATGGGTGAGACAGGGGATTTGTAGAGATAAAGGGAATAGTTTCCCTTACTGGGCATAGGAAAGAGAATTGTTAACAAGATAGGTAAACAAAGAGAAAACAGGAACAAGTGTTAGAGGAAATAGCATTTGAAATAAAGCTTCAAAGGCAGACTAGCATGATGTAGACAGGGAGAGAATGATAGTTCACAAAGTAGAGCAATGGTTTTCAATCGGGAGATATTTTGTCTTTTAGGGGACACTTGATAATGTGTGAAGACATTTTTGTTGCTACTGGTATTTATAGAGTAGAGGCCAGGATGCTGCTAAAAATCCTACAATGCACAGGGCAGCTCCCCAAACAAAGACTCATTCACCTCAAAATGTTAACAGTGCCCTGGGTGAGAAACCCTGAGGCAGAAGCAGTAGCAAAGGCATGGTTTAGTTCAGCTGAAGCAAAGGATAGTGGCAGGGGAACAGGAGATAAAGTTGGAAGGGAGGCTAGGATCACATGTATGCAGGCAAAGGAACTAGCACCTAATGTAGAGGATACAGAGGAGCCACCAAAGGTCTTTGAGTAAAATAAATGTCACTGAGTTGGCAGACTGTACATATGATTGGAGTCTTATCAATAATTTGTCTTGGAAGATGGCAGACGAGAAACACCATCAGACAGAGTGTCTCTGCAGAAAAGACACATTCTAGCAGAAATTAGAAGAAAGAAGCAAGAAGACAAGCCTACATCGGACGAGGGTTGGAAAGAGGAGTACCTGAGACCACGGGAGACTCCACAGGAGGAGGTCGCGGAGGAGAACTGGAAGCTGGGACAGCCGGAGAAGCCCGGAGACCAGCAGGGAGGGTAGGTGGATCGGCCCTTTCCCCTGCCCTGCATCTTGGACTGCTGGTGGGCTCCCCAGCGGGTGGAGAGACCTGCAGACACCAGCCCGGCCACGGCCGACACCATTGAGCGATAAGCCAGTAGCGGATGGCACCAGGCTCCCAACTCCCTTGGGGCACCTATGTGTGCACAGACCCAAGCCGCGCTGCAGGCGCCATATTGCCTCCTCTCTCCCCCCCCCCCCCCCCCCCCCCCCCCCCCCCCCCCCCCCCCGCTGCCCAGAGAGACAGAGAGACAATATAGCCACCATCCGGAGGCACCTACAGGGAACGGGACCTTCCCTTTTGGGGCCCTACAGCTGACTAAGGGGAACTCAGACTGTGAGCTCTCTACCTGCCAGCCCTGTCAGGTGCTGCTGGCATGGTGATCCCAGGAGAACGGGGCAGATGCTGAGGCTGAGAGACATAGACCCAGTGTGGGCTCCCTGTGGGTGAATTGGGACAGGCACTCCTCTCCCTGGTGGGGATATAGTTTGAACTCTGGGGCCCATAGGTCAGAACTGCAGACCAGATCCCATGCACCGAGGTCTCACATGGCCCGGGGCACAGAAGGGATATACGTGAACAGCCTGCTGAGGTGTGTGTGCCTTCAGAGGCAGATGAGCGTCTTACAGGGCAACCCTCCTCCCAAAATGAGGCCGTGCGCCCAGCCCAGGTGGCGTTCCTGTGCAGGGAACCTCCTAGCCGGCACCATAGGCAGGGGACGCCTGGTGGCGTGAGGTCTGGCCTGCTGGCAGAGGCCCAGGAGTAGCCGCGTAGGAGTTGGGGAGGGTGGAAAGAAGCGAGGCCCGCTCCAGAATGCAGCTCTCAGACAGCCCCACCCCTACACGCAGGTATTCTGATTGAGCAAGGCCATTCCAGGCCCTCCCTGACAGCTTTTCCCGGAAGCAGAGAACAGAACTTTGACCCTTGCTAACGGCATTGGTGGTGTCTGAGGGTGAGCTTACCCAACCCAGCTCCGCCCAGACTCCCTCCTAAACCAGCCCTCCCTGAGGGGGAGAAAAGGACACACCTGGAAGTCCCAGGGCCTCACCCACCACCTGAGGCACTAGAGTGCCTCTCTACAGGAACAAGGGCTGATAACAGGACACAAAAACAATAGCGTAGCCTGTTCCTGCAAGCAAGCGACACCTACTGACAGGAAGGCCATCCTGCACACCCTTTTCACGGCACCTACTTACTCATTATACAGGGAGTGCTCGAATCTGACCCACAGACACCACCTACCGGCTCAGAGACTAAACAAGGCGTGTGAATACCCAAACAAAAACCTAAAGAAAAGAAACAACAACTGATCGACATGGGAAGAAGTCAGTGAAGAAACTCCGGAAATATGAAGAACCAAACGGAAAACACACCCCCAAAGAGGAGCACCAACCCCTAGAAATGGACACCAACCAAAATCAGGCATCCAAAATGACAGAAGAGGAATTTCGAATGTGGATCATAAGAAAACTCACAGACCTGCAAGAACAACTCAATAACCAACTCAAAGAAACCACAAAAAGCCTCCAGGAAGTAGAACAAAAGTTCACTAAAGAAATAGACACAATGAAGAAAAGTTTAACCGAACTCCTAGAAATGAAGAATCAATTCAGGGAACTACAAAATACAGTGGAAAGTCTCAAGAACAGGGTAGATCAAACAGAAGAAAGAATCTCAGAGATTGAAGATAACACCCTCCAACTAAATAAAACAGTCACAGAGATAGAGCAGAGAAACAAGAGAAAAGAGCAACGCCTACAAGAGATGTGGGATTATGTGAAGAAACTTAATGTGAGGGTCATAGGGTTACCAGAAGGGGAAAAAGACAACACTTAAGATTTAGACAAGCTATATGAAGATATAATAGAGGAAAATTTCCCAGGCCTTGCTAAAAATCCCGATATATAAGTTCCAGAAGCTCAGAGTACCCCTGGGAGATTCAATGCAAACAGGAAGATGTCACAACATGCAGTCATCAGACTGACCAAAATATCAACTAAAGAGGCCCTTCTAAGAGTTGTAAGATGAAAGAGGCAAGTAACATACAAGGGAAAGCCAATTTGAATAACACCAGACTTCTCTACTGAGACTTTACAAGCAAGGAGAGACTGGGGCCCCATTCTCACTCTACTGAAATAAAACCATGCCCAGCCTAGAATCTTATTCCCTGCAAAACTAAGCTTCGTATATGAAGGAGAAATAAAGACATTCTCAGACAAGCAAAGGCTGAGAGAATTCACCAAGACAAGACCAGCCCTCCAAGAAGTACTCAAAACAGTGTTACGCACGGAACACCATAATAAAAACTCACGAATATAAAAACAATGAAAACCCAAAGATTAAAGGCCAGATAATACAATGGCTCAAGAGAGAAATCAAAGGAACAACATCTAACCCAACAGAATGAACAATAATCTACCTTACCTATCAGTTCTCTCAATAAATGTGAATGGCTTAAACTCTCCACTCAAGAGACATAGGCTGGCTGAATGGATAAGAAAATACAGGCCAAGGATATCTGTCTTCAGGAAACACATCTAACCTGTAAGGATGCATATAGACTAAAAGTAAAAGGGTGGAGATCAGTATTCCAGGCAAGTGGAAGCTAAAAGAAGGCTGGTGTGGCAGTTCTAATTTCGGACGATTTAGTTTTTAAACCAACAAAAGTAGTGAAAGACAAAGAGGGTCATTATATAATGCTGAAGGGCACAGTTCAACAAGAAGAGATAACAATTTTAAATATATATGCACCCAACTTAGGTGCACCCAGATTCATAAAGCAAACCTTACTGGAGCTAAGCAAATGGATTAATAGCAACTGCATAATCACCGGAGATTTCAACATCCCACTGACAGCAAAAGACAGATCCTCCAAACAGAAAATTAAAAAAGAAATAATGGACTTAAACAAAACTCTAGAACAGTTGGGTCTGACTGACATTTACAGGACATTCTACCCAAAATCCACTGAATATACGTTCTTCTCATCAGCTCACGGGACATTCTCTAAGATTGACCATATCCTAGGACACAAAGTAAACCTCAAGAAATTTAAAAAAATAGAAATCATACCATGTACCTTCTCAGATCACAGTGAAATAAAAGTAGAAATCAACCGTAACAGAAACTCACATTTCTACACAAAAACGTGGAAATTAAACAACCTCCTACTAAATGATTACTTCATAAATGAAGAACTCAAGATGGAAATAAAAAAAATTCTATGAAGAAAATGACAATGGAGAGACAAGTTATCAAATCCGCTGGGACACAGCTAAAGCAGTTCTGAGAGGAAAGTTTATCTCCATAAATGCCTATAACCAAAAGTCAAAAAGATCACATACAGACAATCTAACGAAACGACTCAAAGAGCTGGAAAAAGAAGAACAGACCAGCCCCAAACCCAGCAGAAGAAGTGAAATCAACAAGATCAAATCAGAACTAAACGAAATGGAAAACAAGGAAACTATTCAGGAGATTAATAAAACAAAAAGTTGGTTCTTTGAAAAAATAAACAAAATTGACACGCCACCGGCTAAGCTAACGGAAAGCAGAAAAGAGAAATCTCTAATAAGCTCCATCCGGAACAAAAAAGGAGATATCACAACTGATCCCAAAGAGATACAAGATATAATTTATGAATACTACAAAAATATTTATTCACACAAACTGGAAAATGTGGAGGAAATGGACAAATTTCTAGGACACACTGCCTCCCTAGGCTCAACCAGGAAGAAACAGATTCCCCGAACAGACCAATCTCAAGAGCTGAAATAGAAACAGCAATTAAAAATCTCCCTAAAAAGAAAAGTCCTGGTCCAGATGGTTTCACACCTGAATTTTACCACACTTACAAAGAAGAACTAGTACCTATCTTGTAGAGACTATTCCACAACATCGAGAAGAACGGAAACCTCCCTGCCTCCTTTTATGAAGCGAATATTACTCAATACCAAAACCAGGAAAGGATGCAACAAAAAAAGAAAACTACAGACCAATATCCCTAATGAATATAGATGCAAAAATTTTCAACAAAATCTTAGCTAACCGAATCCAGACGCTTATCAAAAAAATAATCCATCACGACCAAGTGGGCTTCATCCCAGGGATGCAGGGATGGTTCAACATACGTAAATCTATAAATGCAATTCACCACATAAACAGAAGCAAAATCAAAGACCACATGATTCTTTCAATAGATGCAGAAAAAGCTTTTGACAAAATTCAACACCCTTTCATGATACGAACACTTAAGAAAATAGGCATAGAAGGGACATACCTAAAAATGATACAAGCCATATATGACAGACCCATAGCCAACATCATACTGAATGGGGAAAAA
>VSMD01012109.1:0-20584 GCA_008750895.1 Mirza zaza | reverse complement strand
GGGCACGGTGGCTCACGCCTGTAATCCTAGCACTCTGGGAGGCCAAGGTGGGATGATTGCTTGAGCTCAGGAGTTCGAGAACAGTCTGAGTAAGAGTGAGACCCTGTCTCTACTAAAAATAGAAAGAAACTAGCCAAACAACTAACAACAGAAAAAATTAGCTGGGCATGGTGGCACATGCCTGTAGTCCTAGCTACTAGGGAGGCTGAGGCAGGGGGATCACTTGAGCCCAGGAATTGGAAGTTTCTGTGAGCTAGGCTGACACCAGGGCACTCTAGCCCAGGTAACAGTGATATATATATATATATATATATATCTTTGTTTTGGAATATGACTTGAAAGCTGGAAAGCTATACTGAATGTTTCAATAGGAGAAGACGGGCCTTAGGATAAGAAACAGCAGGGCAATTTATTGTATCTGTGTTAACTGAGTGCTAGATCTGTGAATGGAGCTCCATAGTAGCAAATAGAAACTTCATTTCCAATTCATTTTCTCTTTGCGTAAAATGTTCTAACCATAGAAAATACAATTGATATTAAATAAGAATGTCCTGCCTTGGTCTAGTCTTTGCATTTTATAATAAGAAAGTATGATATATTTATTGATTTATTTATGCTTAGAAAATAATAAAATGCTGGTTTAGGGGAAGCTGAATTTTTAGCTTTCCACTATGTAGAAAAGAGTCAGATTGTGCTAACCCTTCAAATGTTTGAAACACAGGGGTTTGTGAAAAAAATTCAAATTTACCTCTGATTTCTCTATATTCAGAGATTCCATGGACAGAAAATTCTCTCCTAAAAGTACTACATACCACCTGGCACATATCCTAAGAGAAGCAGGGTGGATGGTAAAGTAAAATATAAGTTCAGTGGAAAAATACTTGGAAAGCCACTTTGTAACAATAAAAATCTTAATTAAAACACTCAGGACCTTAGTCCAGAATGATATGCACCAGGTGTGTCTGTTTCCATTCAATTATTAATAATTCAGCATCATTCCTCTTTTTAAAATGACACATTCTGTTGGGGTGTATCCAGATGAAACACACATCAGCACAAAACACCATGATTTTATTTTTATTTATTTATGTATTTATTAATTTCTCATTTTGAACAAGTGCAGGCAGAACCATGATTTTAAAATGTGTTTTTTTCAATGTACGTATTAAAATGGACTCATTTCTTCCTCTGTGTGTGTACTGACCTTCCTGGGTCACCCAGATTAAAGAATGCAGTAGAAATAAGGCAGTTTTACATTTATAGACAAGAAAACACAATAATGTCGTTTTATGGAAACTAAGCTTAAGAAATGCAAAGTATTCACTGCTTTCACTCAGAAACCTCTCAGATGTGGGAGAAATATGTGTGAAATTTGGACTTTCATTTATCTAAATATGAAGAATTTGTCTGCTAGAGTCAACTGGCTGATAATGAATGGAAAAGATTAGTGCAGGTCCTACTTGGCAGGCTTCTTGGGAGAAACCCATATGCTCTCTGACATCGCCTATAATTATTTTTCCATCATTCCCAGGTTACTTTCTTAGTAGGAAAGTGAGCCAACTCTCTCCCTAGGAAGGCTCCTACTGTGAAACTATCTTTGGCAATGAATCTTTAAGAAAAGATCAAGAACTTGACATTTATTTTGAAGCATGAGAAGAAAATGCATGCAATGTTGGAAGCAAATACAGGGGTAGAAAGAGCTTCTAAACAGTTGCAGGCAGGAGCAGTGGAACAGGAAGAAATATTACATGATGTGTTAGTGGGTTTACTTTTGTGAAATAGCAACTAATGACTAGGTATGGAATAGGTGGACTATATAATAATGTTAAGCTTTAATATCTTTTTAAAGGAGAAGGGGAAAATGTGGTTATTATTTCAAACCAGTTGTGTCTTTATGATTTTACATCCAACTGAGCATTCATGGGGGTTGTTAGGACGGTGGTTGAAACAGAAATTTAGAATAACATTCTAAGAAACAGAAAAGCCGATCATTTTTGTTCTAATTGACCATACCTGCAGAAATAACAACAACAAAAAAATTTTTTTTCAGAAAGATCATGTGCATTCAAACTTGTGAATTTATTAATCTGAGTTGGGGAGAGTGTCCTTAGTGGAAAGGTTAAATAAAGTTCCCTGGGTGAGAATTTCACAGGGTATTTTTCATCTTCAAATTGTCCACCTACAGTAAGGAAATTTCTTCAATATTAATTTTAAACACAACAGATGTAGGTGGCTCACACCTGTAATACTAGCACTTTGGGAGGCTGAGGTGGTAGGATCACTTGAGCCCAGGAGTTCAAGATCGGCCTAAGCGACATAGTGTGATCCCATTTCTACAAAAAAACCAGAAAAATTAGCTGGCATGGTGGCACGCGCATGTAATCACAGCTACTGGGGAAGCTGAGGCAAGAGGATCAGTTGAGCCCAGGAGTTTGAGGTTGCACTGAGCTATGATGATACCATGCACTAGCTCAGGAGAGAGACTGAGTGAGACCCTATCCCCCCACCAAAAAAAAACCCCCCAAAAAAACCCCAAACACATCAGATGCAGAAAATGATGCAGCTGTTAGAAAATTACACATAATTAAACATAAGAGGGTATCAGCTTCTGTCCTGAAGGATGATTGTTCCAATCCCATGGTTTAATGCACTGTAATGATTACTTTCTCCATTAAAATCAAATGTAGAATATAATTAAGTAAATCCTCCAGGTTATATGTCTTAAAATTCTACTAGCTGAAGTACTCACCAGAGGAAGTAATAAATACTTTATTCAGACCTTGTACATAAATTTAGTTCAGATGTGACGTAAAGTCAGCACAAACCTCATCATAGACAGTATATAGCCACTGGATGGGTAAATATTTTTTTTTGCTGAGCTTGACTCTTCTTACCATTTGGATAAAGTTCTTAATGGTATTCCTCTTTCTACCTTTGCAAAAATTTTAGCCCAAATTGATGTGTACATGTTTATACTTGAGAATGAGATCAAATGAAAAGTTTTAATTTAAAAAGGAAGCCACATATTATTGAAAACTAAAATGTATCATGGTAATGGCTTGAGGAAACTACATCAAAATTCATTGCAGGCGAATAAATTACCCAACCTTGTAATAGAGTTTTTAGATATGGAAAATGCACAGTATTCTTCATGTTTTAACACGCAGATTTACATTTGGTTATATAATCACAATGCAATTTTCATCTCAAAATTTGATTGATATTATATCAGAAAATATATTTCTAGAAACCACTACAATTATTTGTCCCTGAGGTCAGTTTTTATCTTCTTGGTTTGGCATAACTAACACTTTTCTCACTGAAGGTGAAAATGTTAATGGTAATAGGGGAAAAAATAACATTTCTCCTATGCTAGGCAAATGCCCATATCCAACAGCAGCAAAGAAAGTTAATGAATTCTCATCCATAGTTGGCCTTACCTCTTCCATTAGAATAACAGCTAACGTTTATTAAATTTACTATATGCAAGGTTGATTAAGAAACATTTTACATGCATTCTCTTATTTAATTCTCATAAGAATCTTAAATATTTAAATCTTTAACTCCCCCACAACCACCCAATGAAGAGAGTTAATATTATCCTCATTTTACACTTGAGAAAACTGAAGTTTGAGAGTTTATTTGCCTGAAGTCCCTTAGGGAGGAAGTCATCTCTTGTAACCATCTGTGTCAGTTGGGCCTTCCAGACAATGAGATAGAGTTAAGAGCAGGAGCAGTTGATTCAGGTGAAATGCCTGTTAAAGAGATGAGGGCGGATCGCTCAAGGTCAGGAGTTCGAAACCAGCCTGAGCAAGAGCGAGACCCCCCCCCCCCCGTCTCTACTATAAATAGAAAGAAATTAATTGGCCAACTAATATATATAGAAAAAATTAGCCGGGCATGGTGGCGCATGCCTGTACTCCTAGCTACTCGGGAGCCTGAGGCAGAAGGATTGCTTGAGCCCAGGAGTTTGAGGTTGTTGTGAGCTAGGCTGACGCCACGGCACTTTAGCCAGGGTGAAAGAGTGAGACTCTGTCAAAAAAAAGAAAAAAAGAGAGACCAGGGAGAAGCAGCAGCATTGGACAGATAAAGCCTTTGGACCATAATGTTGATCTTATACTTGTGAAAGAAAAGTGGGGGCAGGAAACAGGATTGAACAAGGAGCATCTCAGAATACAATGCAGATCTGACAAAGTTTTGACCAACTCAATGGGAAGGTCTAGAGCAAAGATTGCCAATATCCACGTTGGCCAGAAATTGTCAGCCCCTAGTACTTCCACTATGTAGTTATTATCTGGGGCTATTCAAGAAGAGTGTGGCCTCAACTTGAAAACTGAGGTAGTCTGAAGATGCTGTACCTGGAGGCTGTTAGCTAATTACTTTCCTTGCAGCTGAATGGAAGTTGTTTTTATGTTGTTGTTGTTGTTGTTTGGCTGTACTTTGGCGTATAATATTTGTCATTTTGGGGTCTGTATCAATTTTTTTCTTCTGGTAATTGTCCTTATTGTTCTGCTTCTTTGTATAGCTGATATTTTTTGCTGGAAACCAGGCATTGTGAATTTGCATTGTTGGTAGCTGGATTTTGTTTTATTCCTTTAAATAATATTGGCTTTTTTTTTTTTTTTTTTTCCTGGCATGAGTTTACTTTCTTGGAATTAGTTGGATGCCTTTTAGTCTTACTTTTAAGATTTTGGGTTTTTACATTTTTATTTATTTAGAGACAGGGTCTCACTGTATTGCTCAGGCTGGTCTTGATCTCCTGGCCTCAAGATCCTACCATCTCAGCCTCCCAAGTAGCTGGGACTATGAGCATGAGCCACTGTGCGTGGTTCCTGGAAGTTCTTTTTTGAAGGGAGGGCCGAGTGGTGTGTCTTCATGGTATGCCACAGTCCATCCCTTGTACCATGCAGCTCCACTTCTCCATTCACATTTAGGGACTAGTTCCTCTGGGGTTCCAGTGTGCCTCTATTCTTGCAGAGAAACTTAGAAGAGGCAGATTGGTGGGGTAAACTATAGCCCTAGTCACCATAGTTCGTCTTGGGGCTGCAACTGGTACTCATCCTCTCTCTTCTCCACTATCCACTCTAAATTTACTCACCACCACCCCTACCCCCCAGCTGTCATCTCTACTGGTCTCAGTGATTTGCCTTGTGGTGTGACACAACCTTTGTTCCTGAATGAAGGCACTGGTAACCTTACCTATCTCAGGGTGGGGTTGCTGAACTTTCCATATACATTCTTAGTTGGGCAAGAGAAAGTGGATCACCTGAGTTTCATACATATTCTTCCTTTCTCCTAATTGGCAGCTATACTTCCTCCTGCTAATCAGGGCCAATTACCCTCGACAACATGGTAACTCTTCTTCTTGCTTGCTCATTCATGGACACAAAGAATTCGAAGTGCCCAGGCAGGAGCCTTATCTTGTAGCTCCAATAGAACTCTCACTGTGTCCCCAGTGGTGACATTTTGTTATAGCAAACTGCTTGCAGCCTCCTGCTCCTCCACTCCTGTTTTCTTTCAACTGTATATATTAAGTAGTATCCTCATTGGCTGTCCATCCATTTTGCCCTTTGGGATGCCAAATTTTATGGACCACCTCCACAACTGTCTTTGTGTCAGGCCCCTTTGGCTGCCATTCCACTTTGCCAATCATTATGCTAATTATAATCCCCCTGGCTCCTGGTGGCTAAGCGCTGTCCCCTGGCCTATGTTGGTTTAGGACCCCATTATGACCGTTGCTATCCATGAGCCCAGCTTGGTGACAGTCTCTCCTACCCACCGCCCCAGCCAGCACTGGACTTCTTACTGATGCTGGCACCACTCTCACTAGCATATCCCTTATGGCCGTGGCAAATGGAGGGTACTCTGGGTTCCATCTGTGTGTAACATAATCCTCTAGGGGGTCTTCTGGGCTCACATAAAATATTTATTCCAACATACCCATTTCTCCCAGCATCTTTATTCCTTCCTCTCCCAGCTGCCAAGGCAATTTTGACTTCACTCAGCATAGACTATTGCTTTCTCTATGCTTCTAAGAGCCACCCTAGCAGTGAGTTTGCAGCATCCCCTGGGGCCCTTGCCAGGGTGTTAAATTCCATGTACTGGGAAAGCCGCAATATAGGGTTTTTTTTTTTTTTTTTTTTTTTTGAGATAGAGTCGCACTCTGCTGCCCCGGCTAGAGTGCCATGGTGTCAGCCTAGCTCACAGCAACCTCCAAGCAATCCTTCTGCCTCAGCCTTCCAAGCAGCTGGGACTACAGGCATGCACCACCATGCCCGGCTAATTTTTTCTACATATTTTTAGTTGGCCAATTAATTTCTTTCTATTTTTTTTTTTTTTTTTAGTAGGGGGGGGTCTCGCTCTTGCTCAGGCTGGTCTCGAACTCCTGACCTCGAGCGATCCTCCCGCCTCGGCTTCCCAGAGTGCTAGGATTACAGGCATGAGCCACCACACCCGTCCACCAGTGTTATATTCTTGATCATGCACCCTCAAAACCAGTTCCAGGAGTATTCTCTGGCTCCTTCCTATAGTTCCCTTTGGATATGATCCCTTCATCATTCGCTGCTGAATGACAGTGGAATTTAACAAAAGTGTTGACTGAGAGGCAGGAGAGAAGGTGACGCAGATGCTGAGGGGGATTTCTGTTGTCTTGTGAGGTTGAGGCTTCTATCGTATTTTTTCACACTTGAGGAATGCCAACTCTTAATGGTAAGGGGAGCAGGAGGAGCCCCTCTGCACCTCTAAAGATTCAAAAGAGTCCAGGGAATAAAACTTGTCGCAAAATGCACCCAAATGGCCCTATCCCATGTGTGAGGGTCCCAAATTTTACATACCAGGCTCTGATCATTGCATAGCAGACCTGACTCTGCTGAGCATTCAACCATGTTTGAAGCTCTGCAACCCTAATTATCAAGTCTGGAGTTTGACCTTTATCTTTTTCTGCTCTTCCACTGTAGGAATAAGGGCCTTTTTCTAAACTATCAGAGAGACCTTCTAGCCTTCATACTTAGTTTTCAGTTGTTTGTTAATGGTCTTGGCTTTTCATTATCCACCACCTCCCCCCACAGAGCATCAGTGCAACTTCATAATAACCAACCAATTCACTGTCCTTATATGATTGTTTCCACCCTCCCTCCCACCCTCAAAAGCCTTTCAAAAGCCTGAATTTAGGCCCGGTACAGTGGCTCACGCCTGTGATCCTAGCACTCTGGGAGGCCGAGGCAGGAGGATTGCTCGAGGTCAGGAGTTCAAAACCAGCCTGAGCAAGAGTGAGACCCTCTCTCTACTAAAAATAGAAAGAAATTAATTGGCCAACTAAAAATACACAGAAAAAAAAATTAGCCAGGCATGGTGGCACACGCCTGTAGTTCCAGCTACTCGGGAGACTGAGGCAGAAGGATCACTTGAGCCCAGGAGTCTGAGGTTGCTGTGAGCTATGCTGACACCATGGCACTTCTAGCCCAGGCAACAGACTGAGACTCTGACTCAAAAAAAAAAAAAAAGCCTGAATTTTTGCACCAGTCAGGACATTTCCCTCCACTGAAATAGTCTCCCAAGTCCCCACCAGTGAAAGTTTTAGCAACTGGGCTGCCACCTTGTGCCACAAATTCTCCCTGCCCTATATACCATTCTGGATGAGGTTCTTGCAGGCTGAGTGATGAATGGTCCTTACCCGAATCCTTTCTTAGCACCTACTTTCTCAGTCCACTCCTTGAATCAGGTGCTGTGAAGGAGTTAGGAAGGCAGGTGATTTGTTACCAGAAGGTGTAGCGTCTGTGAAAGATAAAGGGAGGAAGCTGGATTGTCAGGGAGAGCGTTGGAGAATATTGTGCAGAGCTCGCAAAGTCTCAACCAGCCCAAAAGTGAGCTCTACAATAAAGACCACCTATCAGAGGAGTCCTGCATGGAGCAGAAATGGCCAGGCCCCAGCAGTCCTGTTGTGTTGTCCTTGGCCAGGCTACCCAGGGAGAAAATGGCCAAAAGCTAAACTTGAGACTCTTTCTTGGCAGAAGACAGGAAAGTCTCCACGTCTGTCACCCCACCATATTTACAAGCACTTATTAAGTGCTTATTTGTGTGGCAGGCTTTGGTAGGTGATACAAAACAGCTAAAAGTGGATGAGATAGATGTTCTCAGGAAGAGGCTGCGTGCTGTCGTGGTTTACAGCATCACTCCTGGAGTCAGAATGCCTGTGTTTGAATGAACACAGCTACCAATGACTAGCTGCGAGACGGTGGGTGAGTTACTTAACCTTTTTGTGCTTCAGCTCCTAAAATGGGGATAATATTTCCTTCCTCAAAAGGCCATGGGGAGGCTTAAATGAATTATTGAAGGTAAAGTACTTAGACCATTGTCCAACACTTTAGTAAGTACTCTGTAACTATTAGCTCTTTAGAATATTGTAAACACACGACTTACGTACATTATATAAAAATAGAGCAGAATATTCAAGTCTAAGGAAAGGAAACTAACTGTTATCAGATGACTGCTCTCTGCCAGGCACTATAATACCATTTTCTTACAATAATCTTTACAATAGCCCATGAGGTAGATATCACTATTTGCAGTTTCCCAAGGAGGAAACTAAAGCTGGGAAATATTTTTATCCTCAAAGTGGCAATAAGTTATTAGCAACAACCTGAACATTCAGTTTTTGTCTTCACATTTTAAAGTGTCCTGTAGTTGTGAGTCACCTCGTGAGGATCTTGTCATATCCCCAGACTGTGCTACAGACACTGCAAATGCCCTGTGGCTGACCTATTTAAGCAAAGCCACACTGCATTTTCCTGTGGCTTCCCATGTGAGTAGTTAGGCTGGGCTCACACACAATCTTGCTACACCATGGTTTTGCTGTATGGCTATTTCAGAGATTGCCCAGTATGGGCAATGGGTGATGTAATGGACAGTCATTATTTGTTGGCCCAGCATCCACTGACTTTTGGTCAATGAATGGTTGACCATCATGGGTTTTTGCCCTGGAATTCTGTGGTGCTGTGATCCTAACTCACAGCAACCTCAAACTCCTGGGCTGGAGCCATCAGCCTCCCAGGTAGCTGGGACTGCAGGCGTGTGCCACAACACCTGGATAATTTTTCTATTTTTTGTAGAGACAGGGTCTCACTCTTGCTCAGGCTGGTCTTGAACTGGCCTCAAGAGATCCTCCTGTCTTGGCCTCCCAAACTGTTAGGATTACTGGCATGTGCCACCATGCCCATGCCCATCTAGACATTTGTTTATTTTCTATCTTCTCCCATTCAGATGTAAGCTCTGCAACATTCTGTGACATTCTGTTTCATTTACTACTGCATCTGGGTCTAGGACAGTGTCTGGTATATAGTAAGTGCTCAATAAATATTCCTTAAATATTTCTGGAATGCAAAAAGTGTGAAAAACAAGAAAAAAATTTAGTTCTCAATTACCCTTTGTTCAAAGATACCTTGCTTTTTATATTTTGGTAGAGGATATAATAGCATAACACTAATTTTGAATTATGTTCAAAATTTGTCAAGGGATTTAACCTCACTAAGCTTTTGTTTCGTTATCCATAAAAGGAGACAGATAATAAGATAATGCTTGAGACTTTACCCAGAACCATGCCCAGTATATAGTAGGTACTCAATAAATACTTTCTAAATCTGGAAGGATCATGTGAAACAGAACACACAGTGTGGCATGCAAATTTATTCCAGATAAATAAGTAACTTGATGTTGGCAGTTTCATTTATTTGAGAAGTGATTTGTTGTATATTTTCTGTCTGTACTCATGTTTCATTCAGTCTCACAACTTTAAATACCAGATGAAATGTTGCTAGTAGATTGCATTTCCACTAAAAAGCACTGGAGTATGTCTCAAGATGGGGATATGGACCGTAATATATTCAGATTAGTGTTGCTATTATGGTTGTTTCACATTAAAATGTAATAACTTTGAGGCTTTTTTTTTTTTTTTTTTGAGTCTCACTTTGTTGCCCGGGCTAGAGTGCTGTGGCATCAGCCTAGCTCACAGCAACTTCAAACTCCTGGGCTTAAGCGATCCTTCTGCCTCAGCCTCTCGAGTAGCTGAGACTACAGGCATGCACCACCATGCCGGCTAATTTTTTTTCTATATATTTTTAGCTGTCCAAGTAATTTCTTTCTATTTTTAGTAGAGACAGGGTCTTGTTCTTGCTCAGACTGGTCTCAAACTCCTGAGCTCAAATGATCCACCCACCTCAGCCTCCCAGAGTGCTAGGATTACAGGCATGAGCCACCATGCCCTGCTGATTTGAGGCTTCTTTAAGTACCTTGTGTCTTATTGTAGATTCTATATTTCAAGTCTCATTACATGATAGGCCTAAGATGGATAGACTTTGGGGAGACTGCTTCCCCTAGATCTACATCTTCCTCTAAGTCAGTCTGATCTGAATCTTACAGAAGGCACCAGAGTAGGGCGGAGCAGATACCAAGGCTTACAAAGACTATGAATTTATTATGATCCGGGTGTTAACCTCTAAAGGTTAACTAGGAAGCTCCTAAAGGATCTTGTAGGTTTAAAGTAGGTAAAGATTATATTTTAAAGGAGATTGGCCTTTAGCAGGGGAAAAATGTGCTAAGTGTGGAGGTTGAAAATGGGGTGGCATAACCAGCCGGAGCTGAGTTATTCTGGATTATCACTTAAGCAGCTTGGACATGTAGCCGAATCTCTTGGGTTAATATTTCTTCTCCTTTGTCGTCCAGGATTAGGCAACAATACGGCCTTCTTCATTTCGAATTTATCTATTAAACACAGTCAATAACCCGCAACCTCTTTGTACTCAGAATATTTGGCCAGTATCTTCTTCCCTAGCACAGAATGGATCATTCTGGTATTGATGTATAGATACTGTACATCGTGGGGAGATGCCAAGATGGTGACTAAAGTTCTCATCCTTTGGAAATAGGTATTTATGGGAAGGTACTAAACATTACAAGATGCTAGAAACTTGGAAGACAAATATTTAGAGAAAATCTCCAAAGACAAAAACTTTTCCAACTAGGGACAAAGTTTGCATTAACATGTCAACTCTTCCTGTCTTCCTTGATAACACTGTTTTTTGCCATGAAATGTGGATTATTATAGCAATAGGGGAAGAGAGGCTGAATTAGAAAGGATGTTGAAATTTGGCAACAGGAGAAAGGGTTTTTAAGTCTTCAAGCATACCACTTCAAGGTGGCTCAAAAGCATCACGTGAGAGTTCCGTTTTTTACTTTGGCTTCACAAGGGCAATAACATCTGACTGGCCCTTCTCATTATTATTACCTCATTTATTTAGCACTTGCTAATATTAGACATTGTGCTAAGTGTTTTACATATATTATTCCATTTATTTCTCATTAAAAAAAAGGTGAAATAGGAACTGCTAATATTATCTTCATGCAGAAAAAAAACTGAGGCTTCAATCCTAGCATGGGTAAAACTTTAGTGATATATAGCACCTGGATAGTGAGAAATAAGTAACTAGCCAAGGTGCCAACAAAGAGGAACAAACTCAGTTAAGAGCAACTTAACAAAGGTAGAGAGTAATTATCCTGGAATAAGAGGATGCAGAAATCAAAAAGGTGTTTTCCCAAAGTTTCTGAGACTCTTATGATAAGAAACATATACGTTAGAATTTTCACTCATTTATATTTCGCTTCCTTCTGTGAGTTGGGCGCTATATTGGGACCAGGAATACAAAACTGAACAGATGCAGGTCACAGGGTACTGAGAGACAGATAACTCAAATAATTGTAATGGGATATGAGAAGTGCTATGGTATAGAGCAGTTTTTCCAAAACTTTTCTGAAGTTGAGAATCCTCAGGGCTGCTTGTTAAACATACAGATTACCAGGCTTCTCCCATGGAACCTCTATAGCTCTAGGATCTCGTTTGTTGTTTGTTTTTGTTTTTTGTTTTTTTTGAGACAGAGTCTCACTTTGTTGCCCAGGCTAGAGTTGAGTGCCGTGGTGTCAGCCTAGCTCACAGCAACCTCGATCTCCTGGGCTCAAGCAATCCTGCTGCCTCAGCCTCCCGAGTAGCTGGGACTACAGGCAGGCACCATCATGCCCGGCTAAATTTTTCTATATATATTAGTTGGCCAATTAATTTCTTTCTATTTTATAGTAGAGACGGGGTCTCCCTCTTGCTCAGGCTGGTTTCGAACTCCTGACCTCGGGCAATCCACCTGCCTCGGCCTCCCAGAGAGCTAGAATTACAGCCGTGAGCCACCGTGTCTGGCCTAGGATCTGGTTTTTTAACAAACACTATAGTTGAGTCTTATATTCGAGGAAGTTTGGGAAGCGCTAACGTGAAGGTATGTGCCCAAGTGCACTGAGAAATCCAAGGTGGGGTGTCTACCCACCCCGGAGAGGTAAGGATGACCTCATAGAGAAGGCGACAGCTGGAGAGGAGGTGTGGGAACAGGAGTCATTCCACTCCCCGCAGGGGCCCCTCGTGTTCCAAGGTGTGAAAGTATGAGCAAGCTCTGACCTATTTAGGACACTGAGAGCAATCAGACATCACTGGAGCACAAAATATACAATGGGAAATAGCAACGGATAAGGCTGGAGAGAAAGTTGGGGGCAAGGCAAGATTATGGAACTCTTGGAATGACATGTAAAAAAATTTCGACTTTCGGAGATGATTTTAAGATTGCTTTGGCTTTTGTATTATTTGTATTTTATATAATTATGTTATTTATAGCATTAATCATATTTATATATTATATTATATATTTTTTTCTACATTCCTATATTAATATATTTATATAATGTTTATATTATACATTGTAACATATTGTTATATTTATATTTACTGAAATTAATTCCTTTTTAGTTTTCCTTAGACAAGACTCAGTGGGTTGTCACAGAGGAATGACAGACTTGTTCCTCTGGTCCTCAGCAAAAGAGTGTTGTCCACACTGCTGGGGCAGATGTGCTAATGTTAGCGAAGGGAATCAAAACCAGAGAGCTGAGACAGGAAGGCTGTGCAGGGAACTGGGCAGGGAAAGACGGGAGCAATGTCCCTTCCTTCCTGAGACCTTCTCTGTTCAAACCAAAGAGGATTTTCTACTTTGTTTTTATAAGACTGAATGCTTTCTATGCTACAACAAATGGAAATGTTTAGGTGCATGGTACTGAAACCACAAAATATTTTTTTTTTTTTTTTTTGAGACAGAGTCTCACTTTGTTGCTCAGGCTAGAGTGAGTGCCGTGGCGTCAGCCTAGCTCACAGCAACCTCAAACTCCTTGGCTCAAGCAATCCTACTGCCTCAGCCTCCCAAGTAGCTGGGACTACAGGCATGTGCCACCATGCCCGGCTAATTTTTTGTATATATATTTTTAGTTGGTCAATTAGTTTATTTCTATTTTTAGTAGAGACGGGGTCTCGCTCAGGCTGGTTTCGAACTCCTGACCTTGAGCAATCCGCCCGCCTCGGCCTCCCAGAGAGCTACACAAAATATTTTTAAAATGGTTTTTAATGCATTTTGATCACAAAGTATAAAGAACCCTCTATATTGATTCAAAGACTTACTATGTGCTCAGATGTGCCCTGCTCCAGGGAAGCCTTCTCTGCCTCCTTCCCTACCTCTCTCCTTTACACTTCTGCAATATTCTGTGTATATCTAACCATACTGCATATGCATATTATATACTTGTTTATGCTTATTATTGCACATTATATGCTCATTTGTCGGCCTCCTCCACTTCACTGTGAGCTCTTTGAAGATAAATAATGTGATTTAGGCCGAGTGCAGTGGCTCATGCCTATAATCTCAGCAGTTTGGGAGGCTAGAGCAGGAGGACTGCTTGAGGCCAGAAGTTCAGGACAGACTGGGCAACATAGCGAGACCTCATCTCTACAAAAGATAAAAATTAATTAGCTGGAAGTGGTGGCATGGACTTGTAGTCCCAGCTACTTGGGAGGCTAAAGCAGGAGGTTCATTTGAGCCCAGGAGTGCAAGGCTGCAGTGAACTATGATTGTGCCACTGCACTTCAGCTAGCCTGGGTGACAGAGTGACACACTATCTCTAAAAACAAAAAAAATTATTATATTTTCTCTGTATGAGTGTGGGGAGGAGTGGGGGCATGAGATGTATACCCACCTTGGACAGTAACTTGTCGTTACAGGTTAGGAGCCTGGTGGGCCGGTCATGCTCACACTCCAGGTCATAGTTGGCAGGGTGTGAAATGAGTGTTGGTTGGTGTCCATCTGCCTCGACGTGAATCCTGAGCTGTCAAGCTGTCATTTTGTTCCCTCCTTGGCTAGAGTTCTGTAAAGAAGAAGCAGGGATGATGGCCAGGTAGAGCTCTGATGCCTCCAGGCCTGGCTGCCAGTCACTGTCTTTGCAGAGCTCCATGCAGGGGGTTGGCCAGGAGCTGTTCAGCAGGGTCACCCATTCCATTTCCCCCGGTGAGGGGCAGCCACTCCAGAAAGCCACCAAGGGCTAGTGCTGACCCAGGGTGAATGTAGGTGAGGAGGGTTCTCCACAACCAGGGCTCACAGATGGGGAAAACAAAAAGAAAAAAAAAAAAAGAATGTGAATTATAATTTTTGTATCCGTAGGAGTGAACAAAGGCATGTATTAAATAATAAATATTTAGTAAATTTTCTAATGAAAGAAAGATATTGAGAGAAAAAATACTATGCTTACTCTTTGAAACCATAGATTTTATTATCAGGACGTTTGACTGCTTTGAACGGATTTCAAGAATAAATGCCTTGTCTGCAACAACTTAGAATCCAGTATCCTAACATGGTTTAAAAAGCACAAAAATATGCTCCTTTGTTAGTGGAAATGAATTCAATAATTTCATAGCTAT
Organism: Mirza zaza; assembly: GCA_008750895.1. Lineage (NCBI taxonomy): Eukaryota > Metazoa > Chordata > Mammalia > Primates > Cheirogaleidae > Mirza > Mirza zaza. Next base: position 5,763 of record VSMD01012109.1, on the reverse strand, counting down.
CACTAGTATACAGCTTATTTAAACCACACTGTTCACTAAGAACTTAAAAAGCTAATATATATATTTTAAAGGGAATATTTCAAGTCAGAAGTTCTAAAAGAGAAAGCCAAAAACTTATATTAACTTCTAGAGGATTTAACTCAAGGTTGTTTTTCTAAGAACAATTTTTACTCAAAACTCATTAGAAGATGTATATGCAATGTATATTAAAAAATCCTAGAGCAGAAAGCTATTACTTTTCATTTTGCTTGCATCAGTTCTCTCATTTTAGATAGGAAACATTTAAAAATATTTTCCATTTCATCTTTAATTTGGCTGAACTCTTATTTTGTAGACTGGTTCAATGTTCTGTGATTATTGCATCAAGACAAAGAAATACTTCAAAACAACTTTATTTTATAAACAATTAGATTTCTGGAAAAATAATCCACATTTTCCTTCTGTTGTGTCACTTCAAATGTTCATTACTGAAAACTTCCTCAGTGCTTTTAGTGTTTACAAACCAATTATTCTAAAATAATTTATCTAGAAAAAAATTACTCTGTAATTATTACTTTAAAATAAAGCCTTGGGTAAAAATCTTACTTAGATATTTGTGACAAGCAAAACAGAATGCCAGGCTTCAAAAAAGATTGGCTTTGGCAAAGAAATATCTTGCTGAATGTAGACCTACAGCATTCTCTATAAGAACAACTTATATTAGAATCTGTTGTTATATCTAAAAATCTTAATTGAGTGTACACTTGTACATCTGTCAAATGAAGTTTTGTGAAGAGATCAATTCATTTTAGAAAAGGAAGTAAAATTGATAAACAGTAAAAAATAACTTGGAAAAGAAGCAGTGTAAGTCCATTAGCAATTTGGATTCAGGCAGTTTATCAAAGGAAGCAGCTATTTGTATTTATAAAATTGGGGCAAAATGTGGGCAGCTTTCATTTTTGCTTATTGGGTCATTTTACTGAGAACTGTGGACGGTTGAAGCAAAACAGAGTCTTAGATATCATCTGAGTCAGGGGTTCTCTGACTGAGGGAATCATCTGAGAAGCTTTAAAAAAATGCCTATACTGGGGGAAGAGGGTATGGGTCTATATAAACATAATGAATGAGATGTGCAACGTTTTGGGGATGGCCACCCTTGAAGCTCTGACTCAAGGGGGGAGGGAGGCATGGGCAATATATGTAACCTTAACATTTGTACTGTGCTGAAATGTTTTTAAAAATGCCTATACTCAGGCCCTGCCCTCTTGGTCCCTCTTCCCCACCCCAACTGAAATTGGTCTGGTGTGGGGCTCAGAATCAGTATTTTTTTTGTTATTGACAAAATACATAAAACATAAAATTTAGCATTTGAACCATTTTAAGTGTAGAGTTCAGTATTATTAAGTACATTCACATTGTTGTGCAACCATCTCCACAATTCATCTCCAGAACTTTTTTCATCTTCCAAGATAGAAACTATGTACCCATTAAACAATAACTCCCTATTCTCTCCTTCCCCATCCCTTGGCAACTGCCATTTTATGCTCTGTCTCTGTGAATTTGACTGTGCTAGGTAACTCATATAATTGGAGTCATACAATACTTGTCCTTTTGTGTCTGACTTATTTCACTTAACATAATGTCTTCAAGGCTCATAGCATGTATGATTTCCTTCCTTTTTAAGGCTGAATAATATTCCATTATATGTATATACCGCACTTCATTCATTCGTCTGTCAATGGACATTTGGGTTATGTCTACTTTTTGGTTATAGTAAATAATGTTGCTATGAACATGAATGTACAAATACCTATTTGAGCCTATGCTCTCAATTCTTTTAGAAGTTGAATTGCTGGATCATATGATAATTCTATGTTTAACTTTTAGAAGAACTGACATACTGTTTTCCACAGTGGCCGCACTATTTTAAATTCTCATAAGCAATGCACAAGGATTTCAATCTCTCAGCATCCTCTCCAACTTAAGTAAACTTTAACCTTCATTTATGTAACCCTTGATATTAAAAAGTTTTCTAACCCCCTCATCTTTAATTATTCTGAATTTCTAGGTTGCATGGTCCTTTCTTGGACTAACACAAATGTTTAAATTCTTATTCTTCTATCTTAAACATATACCTTCTCTGATTGTAAAAGCAATAGTCTATATAATTATTAAAAACCTACAATTCATGCAATCCTTATTTTTCCAGGCTTCACCAAGGTAAGAGTACTAATGGGGCCACATAAACAGTAATACTTGAAATTTTGCTGGCTTTTACTCTGATTTCCTTGTGCCACGCCCTGTTACCGCCCCACCCCCCAGCATGTTATTTAAGTCCTCAGGAAGTCTAAGCATGAACAGTCACTGATGGTGTAATTACTTGGGAAGCCACTGGAGGGCAGCATCTCCCTCTCACCCCCGGCCCCCAGCCCAGGCACGGGCGCTGCCATCAGGCCAAGGGCATTCCTGAAACAGGAAACTCCCAGTCATTGCCTGGCAACTATACAGAAACAGGGGGACTATTCCTCTCCCAAACTCTTGGTCATACTTTGTCACCTGGGTTTCACAGAGTCCCATGTGGAAACTCAAGCAGAAGTCTGAGTCCAAGATTAATAGCTGACTGGGAGAGTGAAACAGTAACAACAAAATGGCCTTGACAGCCTGTCACAGGCAGCTAACAACTCGCCCACAGTGTTCCCTCAACTCATAAACAGTCTCCACAGAACAACAACAATAATCAGACAAGGTCACACGGTAACCATGGTGGACCAAGACAATAACAAGGTCACACCGTATTTGTATCTGAACATGGGCAGAGACGAGGGCATTTAAACAATCACAAAAATAACAAAATACCCCCCCTGTTGTAGCTATATGAGTGACTCTACCTCCCGGGTAAAAATTAAGATATCCAGTCAACAATTTGCCCCCGATTCTTGACAGAACTCAATCTAGAACAAGCCCCTGCTCCCTCCAAAATTGACCATCACAAGCCCACCATCCTATAAAAAGATTCTCCCTCTGCCAGGCGCAGTGGCTCACAACCTGTAATCCTAGCACTTTGGGAGGCCGAGGCAGGAGGATAACTCGAGGTCAGAAGTTTGAGACCAGCCTAAGCAAGAGCGAGACCTTGTCTCTACTCAAAATAGAAAGAAATTAATTGGCCAACTAAAAAAAATATATATAACAAATTAGCCAGGCATAGTGGCACATGCCTGTAGTCCCAGCTACTCAGGAGACTGAGGCAGGAAGATCGCTTGAGCCCAGGAGTTTGAGGTTGCTGTGAGCTAGGCTGACGCCAGGGCACTCTAGCCCGGGCAACAGAGTGAGACTCTGTCTCAAAAAAAAAAAAAAAAAAAAATGCTCCCTCATTCCTCTTTAGTACAGTGGTGAGACAGGAAGATTGGCCTCCCAGAGGTCAGGAGTTTGAGACCAGCCTGAGCAAGAGCGAGACCCTCACTGTATTAAAAATAGAAAAAATTAGCTGGGCATAGAGGCACGCACCAGTAGTCCTACCTACAGGGGAGGCTGAGGCAGGAGAATCACTTTAGCACAGGAGTTTGAGGTTGCAATGAGCTACGATGATGCCACTGCACCCCAGCTGGGGTGACAGAGCCAGACTCTGTCCCCCCCCCAAAAAAAACCCTACAGTTCCATCTAAAATAAAGGCAGCTGTTTGTTAACTACCGTGCCAACAAAATTAAGCTATCACTGCATGTAATTACTTCTAAAATGAAAATTAAAGTTTCAATTATTTTCTTTTATTTTGTGAGGGTAAAGAACATTTTTCCTCCCCAACTTTTTGTTTTCTATTTTATTTTGGAGGGGGCACCCAGATCTTCTCCTCAACTTTTTTTTTTTGAGACAGAGTCTCTCTTTGTTGCCTAGGCTAGGTGAGTGCCGTGGCGTCAGCCTAGCTCACAGCAACCTCAAACTCCTGGGCTCAAGCAATCCTGCTGCCTCAGCCTCCCAAGTAGCTGGGACTACAGGCATATGCCACCATGCCTGGCTGATTTTTTTCTATATATATCAGTTGGCCAATTAATTTCTTTCTATTTTTAGTAGAGATGGGGTCTTGCTCTTGCTCAGGCTGGTTTTGAACTCCTGACCTCGAGCAATCCGCCCGCCTCGGCCTCCCAGAGTGCTAGGATTACAGGTGTGAGCCACTGCGCCTGGCCTTCCTCAACTTTTAAAGTATATTACTGAATAAAGATAAACAGATATGACAAAATTTTTAAAGGATAAATGAAAAAATTAAATAATCAGTCTGATATTTATTATTACCACACATTAATAAACTTATATTTGTATTAATGTTTCCCCTAGATCGTATGCTCTCTAAGGATAGGATTAGCGTCTTATTTGTTTCTCTATTATTTTGAGTATTTTCCAGAAAACCAGGATTGTCCCATATGTTCTATGCTGAATTGTTTCTTGAAAACTTTGGTAGGGGAGATTATAATGGAACAAGAGGATCGCCTAAGGCCAGGAGTTCGAGACCAGCCTGAACAAGAGTGACACCCCCCATCTCTACTAAAAATGGAAAAATTAGCTGGGTGTGGTGGTACACAACTGTATTCCCAGCTACTCTGGAGGCTGAGGCAGAGGGATCCCTTGAGCCCAGGAGTTTGAGGTTGCAGTGAGCTACGATGACGCCACTGCACTCTAGTGCAGGTGACAGAGCCAGACCCTATCTCTAAAATAAAATAAAATAACGGAAATCTCCAGGCCTGTAGGAAATCAATTTCCAGAGTGAAAGGATCCACCCAGAACAAGGAATGGAGAAAGATCCCCACCAAGATACATGACTGTGAAACTTCAGAACAACAGAGACAAAGGGATTTTCAAAGCATCTAGAGACAAGAAAAACACATGTAAAGGATCAAGACTTACATTGGCTTTGAACTTCCAAATAGCAAAGCTGGAAACATGTTAGACACCAGTTAGGAGTGATTTTTATACATTCTTTTAAATGCCCAGTGATACAGAGAAACCTATTTCTTTCATGCCCAATGACAGACAGCAATATGCTTGAATATCTTGCAAGATTACTCCTTACTTGCAAGCACATACGTGCACTAAATTCTTTCAAAATATTGTCACCAAAGATGATCAGAAAAGCAAGTTCACTTCTAAAGTTTTGTGGTTTGATGTTAACTCTCGGGTGAGAATTAAAACGAAACCCCTTTATTATTCAATTTATTCTGTGCGCCTTCGTTGCATGCAATTGCAATAAGTAGAAATTGGAGGCAAAAAGTGTAAATTATATAGCACAAAATTAATTCTCAAATGTTCCTACAACAAAGCAAAAACTAATAATGCTTAACTCTGGTCAGCATTCATGTGTTGACCAGGGTCAGTGTGAGTGCCACGAAGCTCCATGTGGCTGGATTGTAGCTTTTTTAACATCTGGACCCTTTCAACTGTAAGTGATAGAAACTCAACTCAATCTAGTGCAAGCAACAAAGAGAATTCGCCAGCTCCTGGAAGTGGGAAGTCCAAGGGGTAGTTCCTACTTCAAGCATAACTGGATCTAAGTGTACAAATCATTTTTTAAAATTTTTTATTTTACTTATTTATGTATTTTTTTTCAGACAGAGTCTTGCTTTGTTGCCTGGGCTAGAGTGAGTGCTGTGGCATCAGCCTAGCTCACAGCAACCTCAAACTCCTGGTCTCAAGTGGTCCTCCTGCCTCAGCCTCCCAAGTAGCTGAGACTACAGGCTTGAGCCACCACGTCTGGCTAATTTTTTGTTTCTATTTTTCTATTTTTAGTAGAGACGGGGG
>VSMD01012102.1:0-114079 GCA_008750895.1 Mirza zaza | reverse complement strand
AGTTTGACTCACCTCTTTCCAAAAGAAAGGCCACTTGACGCGAGGGACCTTCCTCTTCCCTACGGGATGGAGTTGAATACTCTTTTTCAGTCATCTTTCTGCATTTGTAGTTTACGTTTTCCCCCTTGAACTCTCTCAACTCTTTTAGAGTAGCTCCAACCCTGCCCCGACAAAGACAAGGCTAGCATCTTCCCCACCAGCCCAAGATGCCCTAGGGGAGGTAGCCACAGTATCTTCTCAGGTTGGGTATTCCCACCCACTGGGAGTCACACCTCCTACTTCAGACCCACGGAATGGAATTGGGTCTCTTCCAGCAGGCAGAGCCCTGTCTCTTCCTCTCACTCTACAATACTTAGGATAATAGCTCAGAGGAATGAGGCAATTATAAGAAAATTATACTCAGGCCAGGAGCACTTTCAGGAACCAAACACCTCCCTAAAAGCATGAAGAAAATTCAGCATTCACAAGCCCGCAATCTCTCTCACTACATTTTTACAGGTTCACATCCTACCTCCCACCCTCCTCATCCCAACCCCAGAAACATCTCCATTATTCAGTGTATCTAATGGCAGGAAAGCGTCTAGGAACTTTGGTGCTAAGCTGCTAATTGGGGTCTGTGGCTTGGAGAAAGGGGCGAGGGAAGAGCAGTTATTACATTCCAGAGAAATTGTTCCAGTTTTCTTGCCTGCTGGAGTCCTTGAGGCTGGGCTGGCTGTCTCGTTACTCTATCCTGGAGCAGTCTTATGTCTGCAGCGCTAGAACCAATAGCCAAAGGATTCAGGTCACCTAAAGGTGGTAATGCTGAGGTCTTGAGAGGCAGAAAGGCTCCACTTTACTTCACTGGTGACAAAGATCAAGCCGGATGCCCTGATGTCCCTCCAAGCCATTCGACCTGCTCAACTTCGGCTTGGGAGAAGCCCCCAAACACTCAGCTTTTATGCACAGAAAGCCAGCACTAAAAGGGACTTTGGAAATCACCTAGTCTATTCTTCTCATTTTACAGATGTGTAAATATAGGCTCAGAGCGATTCACAAGGCAATTCAGCACTGATGTCCATCTCTGAAACTCAGAACTCTCAATTCCAGGTCAGGAGAGAGCCACCTTGGTAGAGTGTCAGATGGCTAGTGTCTGAATCTTGACCCTGACACCTCAAATGCTCTGAGTTCTTGGCCAAGTCACTTAACCTCTCTGGGCCAGTTTCCCCAATGTTTAAAATGGGAGTGAGGATGGGTTATTGTGAAGCTTTAATGAAATAATGTATGTTGAACTGCTTCATACATCGCAGATAATCACAGTGAATTTTCCTTTCCTGTCTGGGTTTCCTCTGCACCCACAGGCTACCCACAGCTCTTTCTTAACTCCTACCCACTCCTCTTTTCTCCCCCAAGCCCCAGCCTGCACCCCCAGCCCTCTCTTCTCTTCCCATCCGTGTGTCTTGACCCCTTCTCTCCAGAGTGAGTTGAAGACAGAGGGGTTAATGGCAAGAGTCCTTGAGTCTGTTCTGAGGTCTCTGCCTCTCTCTGCTTCATTCTTTTTTGTCTTTTAGCCCGTCTCTGATGGGTAGCAAAGTCCTTATGCCACCCAGCAGAGGCAGGGAGCAGAGCAAGGACGGGAGGGAACAGGCAAGTTCAGCGTGCTGGCCAATTTGTTCCTGGAAAATGAGTGCAATTTCCATTCCTTTCCATGGAAGCTGGGTCGAGCAAGCCACAGGCTTGGTGACAGGCAGTGGGATGTTGCCGTGGTGAGTAATGGTGCAGGCAATGACATTGCCCTTGGCTTGTACCTCGTGCCCCAGAGATGAACTTAGGGCCAATGAGTCAGGGCACACAACGGTGTCAACTTGGCTCTGCCCCCCACACCAGCCCCTCAACACTCTGCACTCTTCTCTCCGGGGAGCCCTCCAAACCTGACCTCAGGAGACATTGCCAGGGCTCATGTGATCCACTGCGCCAGGGGCAGGTGGAGGCCCAGAGAGGGGAAGGTGCTCTGTCGCACGGAGGCTCTGGACTCTCCCACACTCTCCAGCACCCTGCCACCAGCCCACACGATGAGCTACAAAGGAAACAATGAAACCTCAACAGATTTGATTTGAATGTCAGCTCACCAGCTTTTTTTTTCTTAAACATTTAAAAAAGTTAGTTTTATTAATTAAGACATTTTCACACAATGTCTATAAAATGCATTTGAAAATCCATTATATGCTTATTGGTTAAAATACAGTTACAAGAACAACAGAAGTATTATTTTTCTTCAAATATGGTAATATCAAAGTTACAATTTCTCCATTTTAAAAGAGCGGGGCTAATTATTTAGTAAATGTTGATACAAAATACATGTACAACATTCTAGACAGGAATCATCTTTGTTTTTCTCTGATACCTGTGAAGATGTATTTTACTTCTATCATATCCAATATATTCAACTCTTCTACTGTTTTCTATCACATCAAATAATACCTAAGTGTTCTACTTCATTCTACTATAAAGACATCTCAATATATCAACCAACTGGCCAAATTTTGCTACTTGAAGAACAATTGACAAAATAATTTACTTAGAAAATTCAGAATGTTTCTCTCCTTTTTGATACAGAAAAATAATACATTGGACATGTACTATGTGCATAGATACATCACTGCTTTACAATCCAAACACAAAGAGCACATTCCTTAGGTTTTCTTCATATATTTTACATTTGCCATTATCCATCCATGACAAAGTTGATATTAATGATCGCCACCTGATATAGAATGTTGCCTAGTAGCTCTGATGCAGAAACAATAGATGACATATTTTCATATAAACACAACAGCTTACGGCATAAAACCAACTGATTTGAGACTTGAATTACCTTAACCTAGCCTCGTAACCTTAACCTAGCCTCAGTGTTCCCACCTTAAAAAGTGTTAATGATAGCATCTCTGGGCTCATCAAAGGACTCAGTAGATAAGAGCATTTAAAGTGCTACACACAGAACGGAGAACACAGTCAGTACTTAACATGCATGAGTCGCCATGTCCTACTCATTCACAGACCCTGTCAACTTTTCCCCTCTCCATCTGCTTCTCCAAAGTCGTCGGGGAGCGAGAGTATCCAGCCTGGGACTCACAGCAAGTTCATGCTCCTGCCTCCCACTGAGTTGGCCTCTGGGGGACATTAAAGCCCAGAAACCTGGAAATCATGTTCCCAGGAGGGTCCCAGGGGTCCTCCAGGCCTCTGTTTCCATGACAAGGTAAGAGAAGCTCCTGCTGGCTCATGTCCCAACCTTGACCCTGAGCACTATTCGATGGGAGCAGAGACAGGGAGAACATGTTAGATCTTGTATCTATCTCTTTCCCCAAACACCAGGCCCTTGGAGGGACCGCTGAGCTCTGCAAGAGTGGCCGGCAGGGACCTGGGGACAGTGATGCCCATTTACAGATCAGAGAAAGACTTGATGGGAGGAGCACAGAGGAGGGCCCTGCAGGGCATGGAGGAGCCGCTTTCAGACCCTGCCTGGCCACACTCACGCAGGCAGGTGCACGTGCACGGCTGCTTGGAGGCACGTTGCAAGGGGCAAGCCTGACATGCGCGTTTTTCGGTGTTGCCTATGCGTAAGCAGGCGGGTGTGAGCAGGCAGGCCTCCTCGCCTGTGCCCGCTGCTCCCCCACAGGTTCTGGGTGTCCCAGTCCTAGTCCCACGCAGGGAGGGCCGTCAGAGGCCCAGGCCTCATCCTGGGCCCCTTGGCAGATGGCAGACCTGAAAAGGCTCAGAGAAGGAAGGTGGCCCAGCAGCGTCAACCAGGCAGATGAGTGGCTCGAAGCCATGTCTTCTAACTCCAAGTCCAGTGCTCTCTCCACCTAAGTGAGAGAGCACACATGCATGCTCACACACACTCCCACTGGCACATGGGCACACGTGTGGCTAAGGCGGAGGGCTTACTGCTGCCAGGCCCTCCTCTATAGCGTTTACTGGTATTCTGTCAGGGTGAGCCCTCTTAACACCTGTGGCAGGTAAGTACCTATTAATATTATACCCATTTTTCCAGGTAAGAAAACTGAGGCACAGTTCATCCAGGCACAAATAAGTAGAGCCTAAATGTGAGCATAGAGCAGTCTGGCTTCAGAAGCCAGCCTCTTAACTGTCACCGGGTCTGCTGCACTGCCTGTCTGCGCTCACACACACTCACATTCTCTCTCACACACATACTCTCACACGTACACACACACACACACACACACACACACACACACACACAGGTCTTAGGTGATCTGGGTGCTCATTATCCCTGGGTGCAGCAAAGACGCCAACCACAGACAGAGAAAGCTGGCTCAGGCCCTAGAGTGGACCCCATTCCTGGGAGAAAAGCAGAAATACCCTCTCCCCTTGCCCTGCCCCAGCCCCTACATAAGAAGAAAAAAAAAAACCACCCACCATTCTGTCCTTGTCCCAACCCCATCTTCCCAAGCCCCCATCTGCTTCCCTCCCCGCGGGCTTCTGGCTGCATCGCAAAGATGTCCCGGCAGTCGCGAGGCCAGAACAGGATGAAATATATGTAACATCTTATTAGTAAAGGACATCCGAGCCTCTAATTAAAATTTGCCTAATGACCCAACTTCTCTGTCATTTTTGCTCTTAGAGACATTAATTTAAGGTGACAGGTACTTAGGCAAAGGAAAATTAATTTTTCCTTTAAAAATTAAAGAGGAAAAGAGTGGCCCGCTCTCTCCTTTATTTATCTTTAAAACTTTAATTTATTTTTGAAATTCCCTCCCACTCTTGCCCAATAAAACCTGATGTTGGAGAATAATTTGGTGGAGGGAAAGGGATTAGAAGAAAAGTGTCATGGGGTAGCCTGGAGGTACCCACTTCCCCTGGGGAGGGCAGGCTAGCGGATGCACTGCGGGGTGGGGTGGGGGGCTGTTTGTGGTTCTTCTCTCAGGAGTCCCAGACTGCTCATTGACAGCCGGCCAGCTCATGGGCTATTATTGTAGCTGGGATTCCCGAGAACCTGTTTGCATCCAGGCTGATGGACTTGGCTGCACCAATGGTAAGCGTTTCTCCATGGAACAGATGGTGGGCGCCTCCCCCCATCCTCCAACACACACACCAAGCCTCAGCCCAGCTTTCTGCCTGGGCGGATTTCCCCAAGCAACAGGCCATAGCCTTGAGCAGGAACCAGGGGTGAAATTGCACGGATGCAGACATGGTCCTCTCCCCGTCCTCTCTGCTCCTTACTCCCCAGGTCTCTTAGGACAGAGGGGCTTTTAGTGAGGGATAGGGCCATCCTGGCAAAGGGACAGGAGCACAGACTGGATGACACTCCAATCTCAGGGTTCGGATTCTGCCCAAGTCCACTGGGATGGTTCCAAAGGATGTAGAACAAGCATTCATCCCCTCTCCCACCTTTCCTGTTATAAAAGTCTTCCCTTTTCTGTCCAACAGGCTCCTCTGCGGACTCCCTGACCCTTTCTGCCTCTTCCTGCTCTTCTAGGGGGCCTCCCCCTCCCCCTCCCCCAGCTCTCAGTTCTGGGCCCAGCCTGCCTGCCCCCCCAGTTCCTAAACCCTTTGTGCTGCTCTGTCTGGTGCTCCAGGATGTGAGCTTTGAAGCAGGGGTTCCTGGTGGGCTAGGGGACAGGGAAGACAGGCAGGAGGGGAGGGAGAGAGGTGAGGCAGGAAGAAGAGTCCTCCTTCCTGGAGACCTGAAGTCCTATTACTAAGCTCTCTCTGTCTCCCCCTCCGCCCCCCACCTCCTCCCCACCCCCAGCCCAGCAACACAGCTGATGCTAGGAAATCTGTCAGGTTTGGCTTCCCAGGAGCTGAAGGAGGCTTTTCTAGCAATTAGGCCAAGGCCTCTGATCTGAGGGACCTGTAAACGCCCCCGGCAAGCAATAACTCGGTCCACCAGGTCCTGTGGGGAGGGCAGGAGGCTGGAGAGGGGAGTCCTCAGGGCCTCTCTCCATTTCGTGGCCAAGGGACCAAGGCCGACCCCCTCAGGAAGGGCTGCTGGGAAGGCTTCTGGGAGGATGAAGCCTCCAAAGTCCTGTATCCACAGGCCACCCAGCCCCTGCAAGGCCACCTGAGCTGCAGTTACCCCATGGCACAAGGGCCAGAGAGGGAAACTAGTGGAGCGGTGGGCAGGATGAAGGTGTGTGTGCAGGGCAGGGCAAGGAAGCCCAAAGGACCCGCGTCTGAGCTCCACCACTTTCTTCCCATGTGACCTTGAGCATGTCGCCCTGCTCCTCTGAGCCCCACTGGCCTCATCAATAAAATGGGGATGACAGTAACCCCACCCACTGCACAGGGCCCCTGGGAAGGACAGAAGAGCCAGTGGACATAAACTCGCTTGAAAGTGACAAAGGACCCCGCCCCCAATCTGCCCGCCACCCCCACCCCTCCACCCACCCGCTAGCTGGGAGAGCTGCAACTCCTCTAACACATGGAGGGAAAAAAGGCCGAGGTTTGAAAGATGCCTGTTCATCTCGCTTTGCATACATTTGCATATTGAGTTCAAGAGGCTCGTCCTAATTCTGAGGATGGAAAATAAAATAGATTAACGAATGCAAGATTAACAAATGCGACTCCTGCAGCAATTGTCTCCCCCGCTGTTCTGGGCTTGACACCCTGGGGACAAAGAATGTTCTCAGGGCAATCAACTTTCAGTCCTCTCTGGCCAGGAGCCCCAGACAGAGGGACCCTGCCCCTCCCACTCCCATTCAGAGGTGGGTGCTGGGGGATGTATGTGGGGGCAGGGCCTGGAGAGTGGGGGGCAGGGCCAGGGCCTGACCCTGGGGCAGGCAGTTTGCTCTGTTGTGAACTTGCAGTATAGCATGTGGTGGACGAGAGCATGGGCTCGGGGCCACTGTCCAGGTCTGAATCCTGCCTCTGCCACGTCCTGCTCTGTGATCTTAGGCAAGTCACCTAACCTCTCTGTTCTCGGGTGTCTCCACGAGTCCGGTGGAAATAATAGTAACACCTACCCCATAGGGTTAGTGTCCAGCATTGAATGAGTTAATGTTTAGAGCTGTGCCCAGCACACAGTAAATGCTTAATGGGTGTTGACTGGTTTTATTACCTTTATCTTCACCATCACCATTATCATCATCACCATTATTATGTGATAGAAAATGCCTATGGGACCAGAAACCGGAGATCTAGTTTTTATTCTCACTCTGCCCCTCACCCACCACGTGGCTTTAAGGAAAATCCTCCACCCCTTTGGCCTTTGTACCCCAAAGGGGTTGGCCCAGATGCCCTTCAGGCTGTGACAAACAGATCCGGCAGAGTAAGATTTCAGCTTGCCTCAAGGCTGCCTGAAAACAGACTCCGCAGCCGATTGTCATATGCAAAACACATGTAAAACACATGCAAATTGCCCTCTCCCTTGCATTCAGAGCTCCTACACCACATAAGAAGGGCCCTTGGAGCCATCCCTGTGCAGACCCCAAGAGCAAGGACCCTGCCCGGCCACAGAGGCAAGTGCACCGCTCAGCTCCCCTCACCCAGCTTTCTTTGGGGGCCCGAGAAGAGCTTGGCCTTCCTGCTTCCACCCCCTTCTCACCCCTCCCCCTCTGCCTTGACTGCTCTGAGAATCCTCCACCGCCTCTGGAGGGCCGAGGGGCAGGATCAGGTTCACCTGCCTTGCCTGGCCCTTCACCCACTTTATCACATTTTGCCCTCACCGCTATGAGGGTATCAAGATCCCCATCTTACAGACGGGAAAGTTGAGGCTTAGAACAAAGCAACTTGTAAAATGTCAACAACTAGAAGAATGAATCCGGACCCAGGAGACCCACTATGCCAGGCTACCTTCCCACAGGTGCTGGGTCTCGGTCAGTCCAGGACAGAGAAAGGACAAGGAGGGGAAAGAACCACGTGAGCCCCCTTTGCTGCCTCTGCACCCTCAAGGTGGAACTCCCTGCCCAGGAAGCTGGTGCTGTCAGTCGAGGCTGAGAATCGATGCTGCTGCCTGCCAGGAGGTTTCCGGAGCCCCATCAGTTGGTGGCCTCTGAAAGAGAGCCACCGCTAAGTGCCGCCACCGTGAACATGATCCCTGACCAACCCCGGGCTGAGCTTCTCCACCTTCCCTCCAGCCCAGAACTGTGGATCTGAGAGGCCGAAGGGGGCCAGAAATCAGAAGTCAAGGGTCGGGGGCTCCCCTGCCAAATCCAGGAGGAGCCAGGCCCCGGGCTGGGGAGAGGGAAGACGGCGAAGGTCCCAACCACCAGCCCCACTTCCTGGCTGCCACCTGCACCCTCTTCTCTCCCTTCGCCAGCTGCAGCCCAGCTCCCACCCACGCCCGGTCAGTGGCCTTGACTTCCACCTCCTTCTCCTACCTGCTAAGGCCCCAGCTCAGCCAGAGGCCCATTACGTTGATTAAGAGGCACATTCCGGAAAGAAGGAGCCATATTTCAGCCCCTAGAGGACCCTCCGCCCTCCTCCACCCCCACCCCTTCCCTCTGTAACGCTCCTCTCCTCCTGGTCTCTGCCAAGCCCCTCCCCGTGCCTGCCCTGGCCCTGTCACTCACCTCCTGCTCCCCTACATTCCAGGGTGCAGAGACGCTGGCCAGACCCAGTCAGGCTGCAGGGTGGGACGGGCCAAGACCAGGCCAGGCTGACATTTGAGACAAGTGGCTGGAGAAGGGAACAGGAACCTCGTGCATCGATCGTGGAATTTAATCCTCTCAACGGCTCTTCCAGGGAATTATTACCCCACTTTTTATAGATGAAGAAACAAAAACTCTGAAAGCTTAAGTAACTTGTCCAAGGTCGCCTGGCTAAGAGTCAAATCCTCAGCCACTCACTCTGAAGGCAAGCCCTGCCCATCCCACGCTCCCCTACAATGCCCTCCACCACATCCACCGCCTGCCCAAATATCGACTCGGGTTAAATGCATGAGATTAGCCTGGAAAACTGATTAAACAGGTTCCTGGGCCCTCTCCCAGTGATTCTAGGCTGGGGGCAAGCTCAGAATCTGTATTTTAACAACCTCACTTAGTGGTTCCAATTTGCAGCTAGGTTTGGGAACCACTTTATTAATCCATACCTTTCAATTTACAGATGGAAAACCTGAGGCCCAGAGAGGGTATATAATCAGTCCAAGGTCACACAGCAAAATCCCCAAAGTAGGCCCTATGCCCCACCTCCCTATCCACATGGAGGTCTGTTAGCAGAGGGCAGCAAGGCCCCAGGGCTTCTCTGTCATGGCCCCTACCCTCACCCCCCCACCTCCCACCAAGTAACCAACCATAGAAAGCTTGGGCAGGGCATTCCGCAGAAGAGAAGTGATCCGATGACCCCACTCCATTTTCCTTCTGGGCCTGGTGTGTATGTGCTCTGTGGAAAGGTCAGTGCCTTCTCGGGGCCTCGTTTCTTCCGTCTGTGACTTGGGTCTCTGAGATGCACCATTTCTGCCTCCCTCGAGGGAGCCCAGAATCAAGTGAGAATGAAAACACGGCAAATGCCAAGAGTGACTTGGCCAGTTCCTTTGACAGTGTCAGGAGTGGGTCACCTGATGAGTCACTAATTCACTCCCCAAAGCTTGGGGATTGTCCTCATAGGCACCGCCACTCGGGTTGTTCCAGAAAGCTCTCACAGTTGTGCCAGAGGGACCTGGATTGCAGAGAAGCCTCTTGTCTTTGACAAATCTATCACACCTTCCTTGGGGCCGTTATCCCCCACTGGATGGGGGAAACAAATCACGGCCCACAGACAACAGTCGGATGACAAACCTGCTCCGGGATTTGCCTGGGACTCTCCTATTTTTAGCACTGAAGTTCCCACATCCTGGAAAAATCACCAGTCTTGGAACAGAGGGGATGGCCAGGGGGAAAAAAAAAGGCAAAAATATTTTGTCTCTTTAAAATATCCTCTTTTTTAAGAACTAAAACCCTGGAAGGCCGAGGCAGGAGGATTGCTTGAGCTCAGGAGTTCAAGATCAGCCTGAGCAAGAGCGAGACCCCGGCTCTATTAAAAATAGAAAAATTAGCCAGGTGCGGTGGCGCATGCTATAGTCCCAGCTACTAGGGAGGCTGAGGCAGGAGGATCGCTTGAGCCAGAAGTTTGAGGTTGCTGTGAGCTAGGCTGACACCAGAGCACTCCAGCCCGGGCAACAGAGTAAGACTCTGTCTCACAAAAAAAAAAAAAAAGAGAACTAAAACCCACATCCTTGTCTCAGGCCAGTGGTTAGAACTAAAACCCACATCCTTGTCTCAGGGCAGGGTAAATTTTTTTGTTCTTTGTGTTACCGGAGATAGCTCAGCCCTCCCAGGCCTGCGTCAGCCCCCCAAGTGGGCCCAGGTGAGCAGAGATCACAGGCTTTGTCTTTGGCAGAGATGGGATGATTAGAATAGTTAACCACAACAGCCCAGAACTGAGGGTCCTCCCTTTAAAAGCTCTGTATTTCTGCTGCTGTTCAGGAAAAATTTGGATTTTGAGTTGAAAAGGTCTACCATTTTTCCTGCTTTGCTGGCAAAGTAATAAAACTTCTCTTTCCTTCTCCTCAAACCATTTGTTCTCATTCTTCTAATGTGGCCTCAAGGACAAGTGCTGAGCTTTCAGTAACAGTCTCAGACGAACCGGACTGGTGGCCACTCTGGACAGTAAGCAATGTGCCCAGGGTCACACTGCATGTGCCCTGTGGGCCTCCTGTCTCCTTCCTTCCCCCGGGATTTTTTTCCCTTTTTATAGCGAGGAGTAGGCACTGACATCCAGGCTTGGAAAATACTAATGACAATCAACAACAACAACAACAACAATAATAGTATCGTGTTTCTTCAATCCTAAAATGCCATTGATTTTAGGTTAAAGTCAAGTTAGCAGCCTGTCGGGGCAAAATGGGAGCTGCATTACATTACATGTAAGATGCGTCGTGATCCCAGAATTGAAATGTTGGAAAGTAAAACAATGGGGGGGTGGTCCTCAAATTGAGGAAATACAGCAGTGACAGTAAAACTGACGCACTCGCAGCCCAACGCATGCAGGGAGGGGCCTGTCTGTTGGCAAAGCACCAGCAGATGTGGTAGTCGTGGCGATTATCTCCACCGCAGGGATGAGGAAACTGAGGCATGAGTGGGGATATGGCCTCTCAAGGTTTCCCAGCTAAACTCCGGGGTGGGTCTGTCTGTCTTGTGGACCCACGGACCTCTTGCTGCCTGAGGTTCTCCCTCGGGTTCCCAGCAGACATCTCGGCTAAGAAGGGCAGAGTCGGGAGAGGCTCTCGGTACCCTTCTGGGGACCAACAGCGTTAGCCCCAGCTGTATAATACCAATGGCCTCGTAATTTATATAGCGGTTTTCATTACTTCCCTTCTCCGCAGGCTTGTTCAATAAATTTCCATTTTATGAATTCCAAAGTGCCGCGTGGAGCACAGAGCTCCACCTGGCTCCAGCTGCAGGAGAGAACAGAAGGGGCTAGAAAGAGGGTCGGGTAGTGGGGGGCCCCCTGGGTCTCCACATGCCAGATTGCCTGTGTGGGGTAGGGGAACCCCACGGGCTTGGAGGGCACCAGCCTGGGAGCAAGTCCTGGTCTCTCCCTACGCCCCAGCTTAGTGAGGTTGTGCCTCATTTTCCACATCTATAAATGTGGGAGGGATCGGGTCTCCCTTGCGGATTGCTGCGAGCAGGAAATGAGTTAATGGGAGTGTGATACCATACCTGCGTCCTGCAGTTATAACAAGCGCTATTTTCTCTCCCTGCTTGCAGCCATCTCCCTCAGGTAGTCAGTCACCCCCTCCTCCAGGGAGCCCCCAGGATTAACCCCACCTCAACCTCAGGACTCCTCTTCCTCTGCTCTTAATCCCCTCCTCAGCAACAGAAGATATACTAAGACTTACTGATATGGAAAATCTCCAGGACATATCATGATGTTTAAACAGGCAAGATGCATTTCCGAATCACTAAAAGAGTCCATTTCAAATGTCTCACCACAAAAAATAGCAAGTGGGGTGGTGGATGTGCTATTAATAATTTCAATCCTTCCACGGTGCCTACATACATCAAAGCATCACATTGTACCCCATAAATGTATACAATTATGATTTGTCAATTAAAAATAATATTAAAGAAAGAAAATAAGATGCAAACCGATCTGTAGAATATAATTCAAATTCAATAAAATAGACTTTTACATGCATCAATATGTACGAGAGAGATCTGTTTAAGCATAGAAAAATCAATAAGTAGATTTCACAAACTGTTAAGTTTTTAACCCCTGAGGATAGGACTTAGTGGTAAGGAGGGACAATTTAAATTTATTTTTGTATAATTTAATTTAGTGAGATTGGGGATGATTTTTTTTGACTCTGGAATGATTTTTTATATATTTTTCAAATTAAAAAAGGAAAAGAAAAGACTCCTCCTCTGAGGAATGTGAAATCTCCTCACCTCACCGCTCCAAGGAAGATGCAAGATGTCAATTTTCAGGTGCTGGGAACACTTTGAAGCCAGAAATTTAGAGGGGAATTTTTGCACTGAGGTGAACCAGGCTCTGGTCCCTGTTCCCTCCCCAGACCCACCTCCAGTCTCTGTCCTCTTCCCCCTGTCAGGGGGCCAACCTGTCCTCCCCTGGCACGTGCCTGGTGAATTTGCACGTCAGAGGACCTATCTGGGTACCTGAGTCTCTCTCAAAGGGGTAGCGAGGACCAATTAGGAACTGGAGCTGCTCCGTTCGTTCACCGTCTTGGAGATGCACCTGTACCCACTGCAGTCGCCATGGCAACACAGCTGCACCAGGGGGCGCTGCCCAGGAAACAGGTTGCCTGGAAACAAGGCTGAGGATGGGCAGGGTCTGACCAGAGAGAAGCCCCCTCCCCTCTTTCTGAGGAGGAGGCAAAGAGAGGGGAAGCTAGGCAAAGAGACCCCATCAGTGGAGGTGGGGAGGCCAAACAAGCCTCTCCCCAGCCCAGGCCTCAGTTTCCCGCCATGTAGGCGAAGAGACAACAGCAGATGAATGATTTCTCAGGACCTTTCTTGGGTCAAGAAATTGATGCCTCAGACAGCTTTGGCTTATGAATAAGCTCTGTCTTGAGTGTTGGAATCGCTCTGTGCCTCAGTTTCCTCAGCTGTATAAAACAGGGATAATAGAAGTACCTGCCTCTCCTGATGATTGTAAAGAATAAATATAGCTCTGCCTATAGGGTGCAAACTCTCCGTATATGTCAGCTATTGTGATTAAAATGCCTGGCACTTAGTAAACACTCAATTCGTGTGTGCGATTATTATTAATTCTCCCTTGTCCTAGCAGGTTCCAGACAGCCTGCACCCTCGACTAGCCCATCAACAATTACTTGGTAAGCATGTGCACTCTGCCAAGATCTGCTCTGGGCCCTGGGGATACGAAGATTGAATAAAACAAATAATTCTTCCTGTGCGTGACTGGAAGCCTAGGAAATTGCTGAAGCCCGTGGAGGGGGAAGACAGTGACACTGTTGATCTGTGCTGGGATGGCAGAAGAGCTGCAGGTAGGGCAGGTTGTCCTGAGGCAGCACCACCTGAGCTCAAGTTCAAGTAAGAGCCCGGCCCCGAGACAGAAAGGCATTCCAGGCAGGGAACAGCATCTGCAAAGGCACCACGGTCAGTGACAGATCAAGTTGCCTGGGGGATGGCAAAGAGCACGGTGCAGCTGGAGTGGGGGCTGGGAGGGGAGGTAGAGACAGCTGCAGACTGGCCTTCAGTGTCATCAGCCTGAAGACGCAGAGAGCCATGGGGGACCTTAAGCAGGGGAGGGACAGGAGGACACCTGGAGAGGCATCAGAGGCAAGGGGAGCAGCAAGGAGGGCACTGGCCAGGAGCAGGCCAGGGAGAGACCCTGTGATCACGGCCCTGTGGGCCTGTCCCCAGCCCTCATCCCGTGGGAGCAGTGTGTGCTCTGAAAAGAAGCCACGTCTAGAGGCCGAAGCAATGCCTTTGTCAGTTCCTCGCATGCCTCACCGTGGCTCTAATGGCCAGTCCCAAAGGGGAGCCCCCAGACAGTCCCAGCGACTCATGTCGCCAGATTAAGTGCCGTGCCTCCCAAGAGAAGGCCAGTGCAGTGCAGTGCTCACTGGGTTGAGAGCCTCGGGGCCACATCTGGGGTCGGAGGCTCGGAGGTGCAGTAGAACTTGGGGATCTTGCTATCTGACTCTGGGAGGCCCTGCAACCCCTCTAGGAGGGAGTCACCCCACTTCCCCCAGCCCCTTTCTTTGGAGGCCAGGAGAGCCCTACGCTCTTTGGTGAGCTGGTGCTGCTCTGACCAGGAGAAGGGGTGGCCAAGGTTTCTGCAGGTGGGGGTCCCATGGCATCCTCCTCCCCTAGTGTTACAGATGGGGGAACTCGGGATCTGTGAGGAGTGACTCACACAAGTCTGAGAAATAAACAAGTGGCAGCAAGCAAGGGGCCCCTGAGCCAGGTCCCTTGCCACCCTTCCCCGCCCCCCTAAGCTCCCTAAGGACCAAACAGGCAGCATCTGGAGCCTGAGCCAAGGCGGCATCTACGCCCCAGCCTCACCCTCAGGCTGCCGGGAGAGCCAGACCTGCTCTGTGCTTTCAATCTTCTTTTATGTTTTTAATCTTTTTCTTTGAGCTCAGCGTGCAGTGAGGAAATGAGTGAGGGTTCTGAATGGCGGGAGAGACAGGCATGAAACCAGTGCTGGGAGTGAGGCTTGGCCTCTTCTGGTTCCCCAGAGACCCCAGTATTTTACCCATTTTTCAGCTGGGCTCAAAACAGAAGGGGCTTGGAACAAAGCCCTATAAAGAAGGGTCATCACTCAGCTGGGAGGTTAAGAGAAGACAAGGACTGGGGGTTAGGGACAGGGGACCACCAGCTTGCAAACCCCGAGCCTGTGAGCGTCCTCCGAGACAGCAGCCAGCGGGAGCCCACCTGAGCTCCCGGTCCCACCTGCAGCCCAGAGTGGTGCAGGAGGGGAGGGAGGAACGAAAGGGAGGGGGATCCTCCCACTAGACTGTGAGGTCCTGAAGGGTAGGAACTGGGGCTTGTTCATCGTCGGGTCCTCAGCATCCAATGAGATAAACCGCATTTCATCAAAGTCCAATAAATGTCACAGTGGAAGAAAGAAATACGTATTAAGCACCTATTATGAACCTGGCCCTCTGCTAGGAGAATTCTATTTTTGCCTCATTTAATAAACACTTCAATGTGCTGAGAGAACTGTGGTTGTCCCCGTCTGGTGGATTAGTATCTGAAATTCAGAGAGGTTACCTTCATCTCCCAAAGTCACACAGCACACGAGTGGTGGAGTTGGGATTCATACTCAAGGCAGCCTGGCCCCGAAATCTGTATTTATTCCTCCCCATCTTGCCACCCCGGATGCTGGGGAGCAGTGGGGGAGAGAGACTCCCACAGAGCAGCCCCTGGGTCTGGAATCCTCCTTGCTCTGCTCCGCATCTGCTGCACGAGCTTTCATTTCAGCCAGGTTCCTGGAACAGGGCTCGGAGTCAGCGCCTCATTCGGTATTTGAGAGCAAATGTTTACAAGGAAATAGAAATTCCCCAAATTACTTTTTCTCCAAACCTGACCTTTAGGTCTTGCTTCTAAAGGGCGCTGTGACTAGGGTGTCTACCTCGGCTGCGGCACTGCGTTTGAGAGACGGGGTGGGAGGGCAAGGGCCCTGGGGGGGAGGGGACAGCGTGAGTCCCCCACCCACCCCGGGATCAGGATGCAGACCCCTGAGGGAGGCCAGCCAGGGCAAGGAGGCGCCCAGCACTCCGTAGGCCCTTTTACACCTAGGGCTGCGTTTCAGCCTCAAATAGTCCCGCCAGGAAGGCACTTCTGTCCCCATTTTACAGAGTCCAAACTGAGCTCGGAAGTAGCAGAATCAGGACTTGAACCTAGGTCACTTGACCCCATACGTGTGTATTTTCTGCAGCATCTGAGGGCTGCAGAAATGTCACTGAGGGCTAAAACGTCCCTTGTTTGACGTGCCAGCAGCCAATGGACCTTGTCTCTCTGCCCCTCTTGGTAGGAAGACGTGGCCTCCCGGCACATTACTCCACACTGGACCCATGGGAGTGGCCACCAGCAGCTGTCAACACCCTACACACTTGTAGACCCCCCTCATTCCCAACAGGAAGTCTGAGTCACAAGGAGTCAAGGGTTACTCTACCCTGTCACCCCCTGGGCTCCAGAAATCCCAGAAAAGACTCAGAGAGTCCAGGAAGCCCACACCTGGGTAGCCATTAAGGATTCTCTGTGCATTTGACATATGGAGAAACTGAGGCACAGAGAAGGGCAGGGACCTAGCCATACCCACCTGGTGGGAGGCTGAGACAAAGGCACTCATACCCGACACCCCCGTGGGAGCTCCTTCCCCCACACAGGCTGGGGGCCGTTTGAGGGAGTTGGGCCCTTGAGCCAGTCCCAGCCAGTGGGTGTCGGGGGTGAGCGAACAACCGATGCATGTTTCCCTGGTCCAGTGGGTACTTCTGTCTCAGGGTTCCGGTGGGGGTTAGACGACAGGGCACATAGAAAGGACGCACCTGCAGGAGACCGTAGGCTCATCACTGCGATAAAGAGCTCACTGCTCACCAGGCGTTCCAACGTCCTCTAGTGCAACCCTCTGGTATATGAGAGATCAGCGTGGTCACATTGTCATATCACCAATGATGACACTGAGCGGCATGGCCAGGACCCCGACTTCCCATGTCAGTGACCCGACGCCCATATCTGATGATGCCTGCACCTCCTCCCCCAGCTCGGCCAGAGCCAGTGAGGACCGTGCCACGCCCCCTCTGCAAACCAGGTACCTCCGAGGACAGCACCACCGGAAACAGGCTGAGCTGGGAGCAGGCCGGGAGCTGGAGCTGTCAGCCTCCCATCTGCGTGGGAGTGACGCCTGCTTCAAGTTCCCGCTCCCATTCAGGGGCTGTGATTGAAGGCACCGGAGGGGAATCACCGTCTTCCAGGATGAGGGTGATTATTAGCCGGGTAATGACTCTGTGTCTATTCTTAAGCAGAGGGCTGGTGCCAGGTGCAGGGTTCTTCAGCGAGGCCCACTTTCCACCAGCACCGTTCCAAGTCACGGGAAGTTTGTGCTCAGGCCCGGCGGGCACAGGCTGGCAGTCCAGGGCTCAGCCTCCCTGAGCTGTGGCGGGAACTCTCGGGCTGCCCTTAATTGGTGAGCTGTCTGAAGAGCCCTCAGCCAGCTCAGACTCCACCTTGTTGTGCCGACTGTCACAAGCAGGGAGTTCTTTCTCAAGTTCAACCTGCAATGGAAAGGGCACACACGCTGGGCTGAGAGTCAAGGGGCCCGAGGTCTGGTCCCGGCTCACCACCACCACCACGCTATGCCACCTTGGGGGCGCTCCTGCCCACCCCTGGGCCAGAGGAGGAAGCTCTGTCAATTTATATTAATAGCTCAAACCCCAGACATGCTGCAGATCACTCTCATTCTGTAGTCCGGACTCCAGAAGAGCCAGGTAGCCCCTTCCGCAGACCTTGGTCACTGCGGTCACATCATAAAGCAAGAGAGAAAGGGCATATTCCATTTACCCTGCTTTCCGCTCTTGGTGCCAAGGTTTGTAGCTGTCCCTGCTGGCGACACTATGTTATAATCAAGAATGTCCCCCGTGAAGAGCTGTTCCTTTCTCACCAGCATGGCTGGGTCTCCAACCACACAAAAGGAGTCCATTTCCCAGAGCAGTGCTGCTTCTCCCCTATTCTCAGGTCCCCCCAAAAACCTCCTGTTCACTAGGCTCAGACTCCACCTTCTCCCAGACCTGGAGCTCCAGGCTGGGTTGGAGCCTCCTAGAACCGCATCCCTCCCCCGCCCCTTGGGAGATGTTTGAAATGGGCACACGGCCAGGGGGGGAGGGGGCACAGAGATGTCCCAGACCTGCTGAAGATCTGACAGCCACGCAGCCCTCAGAGGAGCCACCTGAACCCCAGGTCCTCAGGCTGGGCGGGGCAGGCAGGGCAGGAGGCCTGAAGTTCCCCCTCCCATCTAAGTGCTATGGCGAGGAACGTGCATCTGCTCTGCTCCGTTCCTCAGCAGCCTGCCTTCTCCACAGCCCGGACCAAGATGGGAGGCTCAAGAGGTGTAGGGAAGGGTGTCGGTCAGATTGGGGACCTGGAAAGAAGGGGCCGAAGTGTTTTCCCGTGTCTCTTGCAAACGTTGTATAAAGAGGGGCTTAAGGGCACCAGTTTGCTCCAAAAGGAGGCCTTTGCAATGCAAGCCTGCTGTTACCACGCAAGCTGTTTCAGATGGGAACAGCCACACTTCCTCAAGCTTTCTTCACGCTGTACCTGAGGTTGGGAAATCATCGATTGGCATGTAATAAGAGGGGCACTAAGGGATGACTTTACAGGTGGGTGAGGAGGGAGGGAAGCCGAGGAAATTGTCGGGGACCTGAAGCCACTCTAGAAAGCCTTGGCAGGACACAGACCTGTCTCCCCTTGCTTCTTAAAAGGATGGGCGTGCTGAGTCCGTTCCCGAAATCTACCAGGTTTTCTCCCCATCCCCGTTTGTGGAAGACAGTTTTGGGGGAGCCTTCACGTCTAAGTCTTGAATGAGTGCTGGTAGGCTGAACGAATGAGGAAGTGGGGCCCCCAGGGCCTCTGGGAGCCTGGTCTCCAAAGACCGAGTGGCTGGAGGGTGTACAAGCCTGTTTACTCCTTGCCAGAAACACAAGTCTCCCCGGCTTCAAAGAAAAGAGGCTTAAAAAGGCTTGGGCACCAAGACGCAGACATCAAAAGCCTCCTGCCCACCGCCAGCCAGATGCGTTAAGTGCAAATGAAGCTGAAATGTGCCGATTCAATTTCCCTCGAAAATGTACCCGTCAGCCCGGAAGGGAGAGATTAGAGAGTTGGGGCTTTTCTCCGCCTACCTACCGCATCTGCCCCGCTCCCCGGCCCCCAGCCCCACGGCACCTGCGTCCCTCCACACATCCGCGGGATCTCTTCCTCCCCAGGTCGACTGCCCCTTCTGCGGGGGTTCTGGAAAGGCAGAGGTGTCGGGGTTGAAGGCAGCAGGCTGGACGGAATGGCTGTGTGAGGATCTCGGCGACAGGAAGTGACTGAGGGTGTTTTGCTCTTTCTTTGGGGGCAATGAGGCATCTACCTAAGGATTTAAAGGAAGGACACAGCTCCTGTCCCATCCCAGGGATGCTCGAGCCTGGCAGGAAGGACCCAATTCCTACATAGGGGAAGACACAGCCCAGCTGGGGAGGGAGGGCCCCCCTAGTCTTAGGGGACAGAGACTATTCATGCTGGCCAGAAGCCTCCACTCTGATAGAGAGGACACAGCCCTGCCTCAGATGAGAGCCTAGTCTGATGGCGGGCAGGTGGCTCTGCCCAAGGTCCCCCATCTGATGGTCACTTAGCCTACCCAGCACCTAACAAACACTCAGAGAGCAGAGTCCCCGGATGAGCCTTTACCAGATTCACCATAAGCGGGGACAGCTGCCAGGCATCTGGGCAGCAGATGCTCTCCTCATCTGCTCCCCGGTCCTACCCGAGGATCCAGGACCCGTCCCCAACTCATGCTGGGAGCCTGAGCAGGGCTCAGCCTAGGCTGCCCCGCCCGCCTCCCCTCTTGCATGTCTAGGAAGCCTGGTTAAGGCAGAAACGGTCGTGCACCCTCAGCCTGGCAGCAGGGCCTGAGAATCAGCAGCAAAATCAACGCACAGTTACTGGGTGCTGACCATGTGCCAGCACGCGTGATGTGCTGCAGTCCTGACCGTGGAGGACTCCCTCCGTGTCCCGAACACACGGCTGTCACACACACTCTGAGTCCTGCTATAGTAAGGGTACCTGCACGTGTCCCCGTAGAGCACAGAGGAGGGAGTGATGAATTCTCCCTGGGGTGGGGACGGGGTAGAGAGGTTTCCACATTTGCCCCAGGCCCTATAACACGAGCAGGAATTTGCCAGTGTAGGGGAGGAATGGGCATTCCAGCAGGAAAAGGCTTGGGAGGGACACAGCTTCCCTGCAGCCAGAACCAGCGAGACTCAGGTAAAGAAAGACTCCAGCCAGGTCACCTGGAGGACTTGTTAGAACACAAATCGCCAGGCCCCACCTCCAGAGTTCCTCCTTCAGTAGGTGATACTGATGCTACTTACTAGTCCCAGGACTACTGTGAGAACCACAGTTGTAAAGGGTCACAGTAAATTGGATTATTATTCCCAATTCCTCAATTCTTCCTTGTAATAGAATTACAGATCTGTTCCTTTGGCCGCGTGACTTGCCTCCTGCTATTAGAGGAGGTGACATATACTTTCCTGCCCCGCTGGGCTCGGCCCGGTGACTTGCTTTGGCCAGTGCAACATTAGGGGACTTGATGTGCGACGACACTTTAAATGTGCTTCTGCCATCTGCCGTGGGGAGAGCACGCTTTGGGGAGCCCCGGACCCACCCAGAAGGGGAGCCACGTGGCACAGTCTCGAACCCAGCCTACAGCCGGAAACAGAGCTGCCCCAACCCACCTGAAGACCCACGTGTGGGGAAAAGACGTGTTTGGGACGGTAAGCCACTGAGACGCAGGGGGCGTTACACAGCATTATCCCAGCAGAAACCTGACTGATACAAAAAGGCTTTGAATGACGTGCTAAGACATTTAGGATCGATGCAGGCAGGAGAATAATAGCTGAGCGTAGAGTGGGTCTAACTGGGCAAACTGGAGGCAGGGAGGCCGCGTAGGAGGCTGTTGCCCCGTTTCAGATGAGACAGGGCGTGAGGGTTCCGGTGAGCGGAGGGAAGGCAGTAGGGAAAGGGTGGCGAGGGGCTAAGGTGCTGGGCCCACAGGACCCAGTGACCCCCTGGCTGAGGAGAGGAGGGAGGCAGGTCAAGTCCACATAAAGGCCGCACTTCTGGTCTGGACGGCAGGGAAGAGAACGGAGGTCAGGGAGGCCTTCTGTTCCCTGACACCCCAGGAAGGCCATCTGCACACGAAAGCCAATAAACACGCAGAGCTGCCCCCCACCCCCGCCCCGCGAGGGTCCCCGGCAGGGCACACACCTGGGCAAGGTGGGCCCCCCATAGTGGCATTTCAGAGCTGCAGGGAGGAGCTTGCCGGCTGAGGCGCCAAAGCCGCAGCAATTTATGCTGTTTTTCTCCGATCCATTTGGTTCTAAGTCAGCTGCAGACGAGCTTCGCCCACAACCGCCCGTCTTTTAATTTAATTGTGTGGTGCGGGTGGGTGTTTTTCCCCCTAGCAAATACATCAAAATTGTCACGTTGTAAACAAACAGCCCTCTTCCCCCACTCGACACCCACCGTCCAGCGTCACTCCGCCACCCCCACCCCACCCCACCCCCGAGAGCGGGCACAGCTGCAGCAGCTGGAAGGGAGGGCGGCCCGGCCACGGGGCTGCGGATCCCAGAAGACAGCAAGGGAGGTGCCCTGGAGGGACGCGAGTGACAGACATGTCCCAGGCTGCCTTCAGAGCCAAAGGCGCCTCTTCCGCAAGCCTCCGCCAGCTACAGACCTCAGGGAGACCAGCAGCTAGCTGGGCCACTGGGGCAGATACTCAGCCTCTCTGAGCCTCAGTCTTCCCATCCAAAAAATACCTTCTTTTGACTCAAAATAAATCACAAAACAAAAGAGCCTGTAAAATGGGAGGCGTTTGACTATCTGCTGGTGTCCTGTGGCACAGCGGTGGTGCAGCATTCACCGGTGCAGCCTTAAACTTCCTCCTGGTTGGCTCACTTACTGTGTGAGCTTGGGCAAGTGACTTAACCTCTCTGAGCCTCTGTCTCCTGATCTGTAACAGAGGACTCTTGCGGGAACTCGACTCATGGCATTGTGGTGGGATGTAAACGAGGCACATGAGAGTGTCTGGAAGGGAGCTGGCGCATGGCCAGGGACTGACCCGTGTGACCGATTCCTGTTGGAGAGGCTCAGTGTCCCTCCAGGTTACTCTGCCTCCTAGCCGCCCAGGCTGAATGCTGAGAAGAGTGAGAAGCAGGATGACTGGAGGTTCAGGAGACCACTGCAAGAACTCTTTTCAGCCAAGCTGTCGCTCCTGCAAACCAGACCTCGCTGTGGAATGTATTGTCCCCACCCCCCCACCCCCACCCCACCACCCGCACACGCACACACACGGACACACAATGAGGAAAGCAACATTGCGACGGCAGGTGGCCCGACTGGGAGGGAATAAGTAAAGAGGGGACAGATGCCACCAACACCCTCCGACATGCCAAGAAAGGGTGGAAGTCCCTCTTTTCGGTAATCCCAAAAGGGGCCGACAAGAAGAAAGGAACAGAAATTCGTTCATTTCAGAAATATCAGTGATTCGTCCCTGACTGCTCCCAGGGCTGCAAACAGAGCTGTGAAGAAAACTGCCGACGTCCCTCCTTCCTTGGAAAACCCCTTCCGCGTGACGAGACGGGGAGATTCTGGGCTCCAGCACCAGGCACCACGGCTTTGGACCCCATCTTGCCACCTTGGAATTTTGTGATCTTCGGCAAGTCCTTTAATACCCCTCCTCACCCCCGTTTTCTCCTCTGCAAACGGGTGATAATTCCTGCCTTGCAATGTTGGGGTGAGGATCCGATGAGACTTCTATGCCTTTCAGGGGCTCCATAAATGCTTGCTTTTAGGTTCTACGCTATTTTAGTTGTTCACATCTGTGCCGCAGAGACTGCTCGTTGTCATTCTTTCCTGAGTAATGGAAGCTCGAGGTTTTAACCGGGGCCCCCAGAATCAACTATATTTCCCAGCCTCCCTTGCAGCTAGATTTGGCCTGCGGTGTGCGAGAAGGGGTGCGTGCCCCTCTGGGCGGTGCTCTTGAAGAAGGTGGCCGGCTGGCCCTGCAACCCCACTGCTCCCTCTTCCTCCTCCCCCGGCTGGGAGACAGACCCAGTGGATACTCGGTGAGTCCTGCTGGCCATGCTGGGGACGGCAGCACCCTAAGGAATGGAGGAGCACCCAGGGGCCACCACACTAAGTTGGACTGCTTGTGAGCAGCCGGTAAACATGGGGAAAAAAGAACCTATGGTCTTCAGTGACTGTTACTTTCGGTCTGTGTTACAGATGAACATGTACCCCAGTTATAGCTATCTGTGATCTAGAAAGGGCAATACTGTTTTGCCTGAGTCACCACAGCCTGCCACCGCAGCTCAATTGTGAGGAGCGAAAAAGAACACGGAATGGGAGCTCTTTGCACACGATTAGGTGATGTGTGCATGGGAGCTGCTCCTATAATTCTGGAAGGGTCTGCCTGACGGTGATGGGGCATCAAGGATGAAGAGGCTAGGTTAGTCACCGACTGGGTGAGGGCCATGGAGAAAGACGAGTCCATCCACGATGACTCCAATATGTCTTGTGTGGAAGATGAAAAGAATGGTGCCCGAGCTAATTCCATCACACAACTGGGGAGATGAGCCAAGCTGGTGGGGGGGAGAGGTGACAAGCTCAGTGTGGGACACATGGAGCTGTGTGCATGACCTGCAGGCAGAGATGTCCAGGATGTGAGGGAAATTGGGGGGCTGGAGATGTAGATGTAGGGGGCCTTCTCTGTTAAGTA
The DNA here is from genome assembly GCA_008750895.1 of Mirza zaza. Taxonomy (NCBI): domain Eukaryota; kingdom Metazoa; phylum Chordata; class Mammalia; order Primates; family Cheirogaleidae; genus Mirza; species Mirza zaza. The sequence goes on along the minus strand of VSMD01012102.1, from coordinate 90,643 downwards.
GCTGAAGCACAGTTCTAAGCACAGGGATGGACTAAACATTTGGAGAAGACATGGACATCTAATAAACACTCAAATAAATATGTCAGTACCCCATGTGATAAGTACAGGAAGGAAAAGAATGAGGCACTATCTCTGAGTGAATAGAGGGGGGTATGTGAAGAGGACCAGGGAAAGCCTGCATGACTTCATGATATTTAAATTAAGACCTAAATTGCACGGAGGATTTGAAGGTAAATGGTAGGTGGAAGATGGGGCAGGGAGGAAGACAAGCAGCGAAAACAGCACGTGCAAAGGCCCTGTGGTAGGGAAGAATTTAGCATGATTGGAGTCAGGTGAAATGGATGTTTGTCATCTTTTCTGTCTGTCCAACACCTGAACCCCCTTCTTATGTTTGAGGACACCCCCCCCAGCCCACTTTTTGTGTCAGGCCTACCTTAGCTTCCCATCATAAAAGCTAAAAATGCCAATTAATCACTTTCTGGCCTCTCTTGCAGCTAGGATGCAGGCAGATCATACAAGGTGTGCTGTTCCTTGTTTTGTCACAGGGGACCCTGCCTTATTGCACAGAACGTGAACACACGTGCAAAGCCTCTTTGGCATTTAGAATTGGGATCCCTTAGGGCCCTTAGAAAACCTGCTTCGTAATATAGATCTCAGCCAGTGCACAGAGGCCCCCCTTGCCATCCAGAACTCCGCTTTCTTATCCTCAAACACATAACCGCCCCGCTGTCATAGAAAACCCTGCGCTTGGCCCAGAATGCTCTCGGTGTACACAGCTGCCCACCCTTGAGACAGAACTCCACTGGTTCTACAGAACTCCACTCCGCGCTGGGCTTTTTTATAAAAAAAAAAAAAAAAACAGTTTCCAATATTGATATCCAGAGACCGTCTTCATGCCATGTAACCCTGGCTTGTTTTACAGAAACTCACCCGGCTACACAGAACCCTGCCTTTTTTCTTCAGAACTGTGCTTAGTTGTGCCGAACCCTCAGCGATTTCACAGAAATCTGAATTCGCAGAACCCTGCCTTGTTTCGGAGAAGCCTGCTGTGCCGGCGCAGCCCCGGCCCATTAGACAGAACCGGCCCGTCGTTAGGCTGCGGTTGTTTACTCAGATCCCCTCGCTGGGGCTAGGGCCCCAGCTGCGGGGCTGCCGGGAGCTTGACAACCTCATTGCTCTACAGAACCCACTTTGGCTGCAAGACCCGCCCACCCCACCCCAGGGCGTTCAGAACCGAAATGTTTTTTTGTTTGTTTCTGAAACAAGGTCTCACTCTGTTACTCAAGCTAGAGTGCAGTGGCATCATCACAGCTCACTGCAACCTCAAACTCCTGGGCTAAAGCCATCCTCCTGCTTCAGCTTCACAAGTAGCTGGGACTACAGGCACGTGCATCACCTCACCCGGCTGATTTTTTTGTTGTTGTTTTGGTGTTTTTTGTAGAGACAGGCTCTCGCTCTGGCTCAGGCTGGGCTTGAGCTCCTGGCCTCAAACTATCCTCCCAGCTCAGCCTCCCAGAGTGCTAGGATTATAGGCATGAGCCACCTCGCCCCTACCAACCCCCAGCTTTTATACGGATCCCCAGAACTGGTGGACAGAAAACTAGGGGGTGACAATGAACGCATCTCTGTTTCGTGGGTCCCCTTCTGGTGCATGGACTCTCGCTTTTCTCGACAAAACCCAGCATCGCATGTTTGTCTTCTCTAAGAAGCTTGAACCTCTACAAGCCTTTGTGGGGTGGGCAAGCGGAAAGAACCGATGGGTCCTCCTTATCTTGCCCTCACTTCAGCAAGGTGATTTGGGGGTCCCCAACTGGAGGTCCCCAAATCAGAGTCCGGGCCCCCTCTGCTCCCCCCGCCCCCGCCTGCCAGGGAGGACTCAAGCGTGAGCTCTGCAGAGTAAGGCTCGGGCAGAGACTCCGGCCAAGGCCTCGGGGCGGGGGACGAGCACCCACCTGGCTTCTTCTCGGTGCTCACCCTCGTCGCCCGGGCACAAATCTACTTGGACAGAAATAATCAGCCGAATTAATTTAGCTTTAAATAGCAGCACTGAGAATGTTTCCACAAAATTTTCTCCGAGGAGAGCTAAGCAGAATTAATGATGGCACAATATCAGAGAGAAATGTTATTTATTAAGGTCTAATCATTCCAGGGAGGGGGAAAGTCATCACACATCATAATGTGGAAATCAGCCAGCCCAGCCCAGCCCGGCTCAGGGGGGAGAAGACGAGTGTCCCCGGGAGGCCGTGATCTGGGAGCCTCGTGGTCCAGTGTCCTGCAAAGGGGTCCCGCTGGTCCTGGAGGGCTCATCTGGGCCTCCCAGTCCCAACCCCGTTCCTCGTGGGATGCACCAGCCCATTCATTTCTCTACAGAGAGTCTCTGAAAGGGAACAGCCTCAACCACTGCACGAGACGCCCCCAAGGAATAAAGTTCTCCAAAAGAAGAATCTGTCCCTCCCCACCTCCCGCCGCCCCCCTCCTTAAAGCTTACTTGGTTCATTCAATCTTTCAAATGATATTTATTGAGCACCTACAGCTAAGACCAAGCCCCGCTGTAAGTGCCAGGGATGCAGCAATAGGAAGACAAGCAAACAAGTAACTGAACAAAATAACAGTGTGACGAACACAGCAAAGGGACAGGGGGTGACGGGGGGAGTGGGGGAGGTGGTCATTCCGATGGCTTAAACACGGAAGGGAATATTGGAGCTGAGGTGTGGGTCTACACGCAGGTTCTGGAGGGCAGGGGTCCTGGGTGTGAGTCTGTACCCACCACACAAGTGCGGGCAAGATTTTGAACTCCTCTAAGCTTCAGTTTCATCACCTGTGAAAGGGGTAATACTACCTACCTGTGGAATTCTCTGGAGGATTAAACAGGTGGTCCTATGGTACCTCCATAACTCCTCCGGGATGGAGGAAGGCCCCCTCTCTCAGAACCGAAGGCCATCAGTGGCTTGGGTGTGGGGGGCGGTGAAGAGTCGGCAGACCTTGGTTGTGTGACCCTGGGCGGGCACAGGACTCGGTACCCGTGCCTGGCTCAGGAAACAGGACTCATGCTCCTCACCTGTAAAGTAAGAACAGCAATCCTTCCTTTCAGATGGACGCTTGAGGAGCACTTGGAAAGCGCCTGCTCCAGGTAGCTCCCTTACTGCTACTGCCCAGTCTGTGCGAGTCTGTTTGGGCTGATGTAACAAAACACCACGGGCCGGGTGGTTTCAACAACAGAAATTTACTTTCACAGATATGGAGGCTGGAAGTCCACGATCAGGGTGCCAGTGTGGCTGGGTTCTGGGGAGGACTCGCTTCCTGGCTTGCAGACGGCCACCTTCTCACTGCGGGTCTACGTGGCTTTTCCTCAGTGCACACATGTGGGCGGGGGAGGCACAGGGCATCACCTGGGGGCTGAGCATCGAGCTCAGGCCTCTCTTCCTCTTCTTGTGAGGTCACCAGTCCTACTCCCATGATAACCCATGGATCCATTAACCCATGGATGGACTAAGCCATTCATGAAGGGAGAGCCCTGGGACCTAGTCACCTCTTAACGGCCCCACCTCTCAACTCTGCCACATTGGGGATTAAATTTCAACCCGTAGCAGCTTCCCTCACCTCTGAGATCCCAGATCGAATCCAGTCCATTTGCACTGGAAACAGTATTGTTTGTGCACAGCTCACATTTTGGAGACAGAATCTCAGACTAGCTTTGGAATCCAGCCTGAGCTTTGGTGAGAGCATGAGTCCCGCTGAGGTCTCCAGACTTCCACCTCAGCCCCGACCACTGTAACTGAGTCCCAGGGCCGTGAGGACTTCTCTCCAGGCCACGGGACTGATCTGTGACGTCCTGGCCTCTCCCACAACTCCTCTGATGCGTGAAAGGGAGACAGACCTACGTGCCCCTTCTCGAGGTGCAGATGTCTCCATCGAAGCGTGCTCTGCTCCACTCCTCCTCCACACGGGGACAAGCCTTCTGGAATAGCCCTCGTTAAAATCCTAAAGACAAGTGGCCAGGGAGGCCTGTTGCATGAGAAATGCTTTATTTCTGTTGGGGCTTTTCTGGAACCTAAAACTAAACACAAACGAAGAAGCCCTCTGGTCTAGCCAGACGGGCTTATTCATTTTCCATCTGAGTAACACATGGGGTTTCCACGTCCTAAAGTCTCCCCTCTCCTCTGTTCACGCCCTGCTCAGATGGCCTCGCCTGCTCCTCCGCCAGGTAGAAACTTCAGGGTCACGTCTCGCTTATCCAACCAGTCATCAACACCTGTGAATTCTCCTTCCTAAGTATATAATTATGTACTTCCTCCCTTCCCGTAGTGAACATCTGTCGCTCTTGCCTGCCTAGCATCCGTTCCTCCTTCTTCTGATAATGGCACCCCGGTTTCCTGGGAGAGTGACCCTCCCCGACTCTCTGTACGAATGGATTGATGGGGCGCCCTAGGGTGACCCCATGCCCCAGCTGCAAAGGTAAGCCTGTGACCTAGGCTCGGCCAGTCGGAGCGGTCCACACCCCCGACCACAGTGATTAGTTTGGGATGGGCATTGGGCCTAATCTAAGCCACTTAGGGTCAGATCCTGGGCTCTGTAGGGTCTGTCGGGGTTTGTGCTGGGGTGTCTTAGCTGTTAAAGGTGAGCTAGACACGTCGATGGCCAACTTCCCCTATAAAGGTAGTGCCTGCTTGAGAAGGAAGGCTGAGAGATGGGAGGGCGTGGTCTCAGAGTGTCAGTGGCTTTTGCGGGTGACAACTGCCCACAACACGTCAGTTGCACACCGCATGAGCTCTTATTCTCACGATGCACAGGTCAGCCGGGCTTGGGTTGGCCCAGGTCAGGCTCAGCTGGGCGGCCTGCTCCATCCAGGCTGTGGGGCTGGGGTGGCTCTGCTCCACGTGGCTGTCGTCCCGCTTGGGCCAGCAGGGCAGCTGCTGCTTCTCGTAAGAATGGCAGAGGGACGAGAGTGCGCGCAGAAACACTCAAAGTCTCTTAAGGGCTGGACTCAGAACTGTCACTTCTGCCCTACGCCATGGACCAAAGCGAGTCACATGGCCCAGCCCAGAGTCAAATGGACCTGAAATCAACTCTGCCCTTGTGGTGGGAGGAACCGCAAAGTCTCAATAGCAGAGTGGTAGATACGGAGAAGGGTTCAGATTTTGGGCCAGGAATGCAATCTGCAACAGGTGGTCTCATGTGAGCCCCTGGACCCAGCTGAGCCTGAGTCAGTGTCACCAGCTAAATCCAAGTGACCTCCCTTCCCCAGTCTGGTCCTGCTCATGCCTTCACTGACGCCATGTTCCGTTCAGTGGAGACAATTCTCTTCTTAAAGAAAAATTATACGCCCTAACACATATTGATTCCCACAATGTGACCAGCATCGTGCTAGAAGCTACACTTCCGTTCTCACACTTGCATCTTAGCGTAGCTCTGGGAGGTGGCCGTGAACGTCCCCATTATGCAAACAGGAAATAGAGTCGGAGGGGTTGTGTGACTTGTCCAGGGTCTCTCGGTGAGGAGGTTCCGAGCCCAGGGGTCTGCCTGAGGTGAAGCCCACGCGTTGTCCAATTTGTGATTGTGCCCGTTCACCCTGACGTTCCCTGAGCCCTGGCTGTGTGCCGGGCAACGCGCTAAGTAAGCACTTCGAACGCATCGGCTCGGGTCATCTTTACAAAGCCCTAGATGCAGGTGTTAGCCCCATCCCCATCTGACAGATAAGGAAACTGAGTCTCAGGATGTCAGAGAACCACCCAGCCAGCAAGCAGTGGGGCGGGGATTCCCGTCTGGCAGCAGAGCCTGGCCTCATAGCCTCTGTTTACGCCAAAGGGAGGGTTCTGAAAACTGCTTAAAATCCTGGGTGTTGGAGTAAGAGGGTCGGAGGCCGCGCATCTAGACGACCGAGCCTCTTCTCGAGAAGCCAATCACCTCGCAGCCCCCCAGCCCGCGTGGGCTCTCAGGTCACCCCTCGGTGCCTGGTCACCGGCCTCTGCGCCACTGAGCCGACCCTCTCTCCGGCTGCAGACGTGATAAATGGCTCCAATTATCCCCTCCGAGCTCTGATTTAATGTAATGTTGTGTTAATGGCCCCTATCAGAGGAAAGCAAAGAGCCCACTGCGCGCCCGCTGCCTGCCTCCGCGCGGAAGCACGCTCTCTGGGCTCAGAAATGAAAGGGCGAGAGGGGAAAGGCACCACCCCCGGCCCCATCTCCTCACCCAGGCCGCGGCTGAACGAGCACCACGCTCTTGCCTGCCACACGCCACCCATCGCTAATGCTCCGCCGCTTCCCTGACTGGCAAATTAGGGGTTTGAACAAACCCTAAATTAGGGAGGGGGGGAGATGGCAGCTGCCCACCCTGCAATTAAGAGAGGGCTGAGAGAAGAGGGGGGCCCCCCTGCAAACGCTGCTGCGTCTCTCCCCTCTCCCGGCACTGGCTGAGTGTCTGGAGGGTGGGCGTGGGCGACTCTGCGAACCACCGGCGAGCGATCCTGCTCGATCGGAGCCTGCCCCTCGGGTCCCCCCACTTGGCCGAGGCTGAGACTTCTCACCCAGCCTTCAGACCTGCCACCGTGGGCATCAGGGACATGACATGGGCAGGTTCCACGGGTCCACTGGACGGACGGGACACTGAGGCCCAGACAGCAGCAGTATCTTGTGCCAGCTCGCAATGAGAACAAAGCCAAGGCTCACAGTCAAGGCTCCTGGCTCAGGCTGGGACCCTCCTCCTGCACGAAGCTGGGTCAGATGGCCACGGGTGGCTCGTAGTGGAGAAGGGGCTGGGGGTCTTCCCACCGCTGCCCAAGTAGACTCTGAGTCCTCAGCACAGGCTGAGCCTGGCAAATTCTGCAAGGACGCGAGTGTGTGTGTGTGTGTGTGTGCACGTACACAGTGACATTCACCTGGTCCTGTGAAACGCCCTGTTCCCGGTACTAAGGTGGAAGGGACAGGCCTGATGCTGCTCATTTAGCAACAAACATGTACTGAGCGTCTACCACGGGCACATGCTGAGGAAAGAATGAAAGACGATTATTATTACTAAACCCAGACCCCACTCCAGAAACATTTTCAAGAGTTAACCGACCATCTCAATACCCTCTCAAAATGCTGCAAGGGAGGTGGGCACAGAGAGTCACCAGAACCCCTGAAGGGCATAGCCAAGCTATCCTTGGTGAGACGAGGTCCAGGAAGACTTCAAGGAGAAGACACGCATGATGGAACTGAGGAAAGAATAGGGATTAGGCAAGCAGAGGGGGTGGGAGGAAATTCCAGGCAAAAGGAACAGGGGACAGAACCTAAAAGGGAAAGAATGGGCGGGGCCCCACGTTCAAGGAGGAGGAGGAGGAAGAGGAGGCATTGGCTGGAGAGTCCCAAATGCAACTGAGGTTGGAAGGAGCCACATCCCACAGAGCCAGGCCAAGGAGCTTGTGCTCCCACCCCACGGACCAAGGACAGCTCTAAGCAGGGAAGTGAGGTCGGGGAGCTAGCGAGAACATCGTGCCTGGCTGCCCTGCAGAGAAGGATGGAATCAGCCAGAGGCTGTTACCACGGTCCAGAGTAGGGAGTAGGGGACCCAGACTGTGGCTTGGATTAGGAGAGATGGCAACTGAGATGCAAAAATGTGCTAAGGAACTTCTGACTGACAGGGCGGAGTGGGGAAGGAAGCATCAAACGGCCACCTGGTTTCTCAACATAGAGAATTGGCTGGAGCCGCTGGAGAAGGTTCCCCGAGAAGTCCACATGGAGTTTAAGGATTCAACGTGTCAAGTCAGATCAAGCTGGGTCTCCCAGGCCCTCCAGCTTGGCCAGCTGGGATCGTGATGACGGGAGGTGACGATCAAATTCCTCATGACAATAAATCCTAGTACCCCCAAGTGAGGTGGGGCGTGGGGCCTGACCTGTGATTTTACCTCTCCCTACACACTATTTTTTCCACCACTGGGGCCTCCACCGTGCTGGTCTGCCAGGGTATTGCTACCCTTTTAACTCTTTTTTTCCTCTCCTTTTTTTTTTTTTAATTATTTGTTAATATAGTATGAAATTGACATTTTGGGAGGTGGGTACAGTTTTATGAGTTTTAACGCATGTATAAATTCACGTGCCCGCCGCTATAGAATAGTGCCACCAGCCCAGAAAACTCCCTCCTTCCTCTTCCCTTCTACTGGAACCCTCCCCCATCCTCTATCCCCGGCAACCACTAATCTCTTCTCCATGACTATTGTTTTGCCTTTTCCAGAATGCCGTGGGAGTAGAATCATACCGTATGTGACCTTGTGAGACTGGCTTTGTTCACTCAGCATAATGCCTTTGAGACTCATCCAAAGTGTCATGTGTATCCATAGTTCATTCCATTTTGTTGCTGAGTGTTTTATCGCGTGGATGTACCACATTCATTCGCCCACTGAAGGACAACTGGGTTGTTTCCCGTTTCTGGTGATCATGAATACAGCTGCTATGAACATTCACCTACAGGTTTTTGTGTGATTATAAGTTTTCATTTCTCTATGGTAAATAGCTAGGAATAGGATTACTGAGTTGTATGATGCATGTGTTTAATAAGAAGCTGCCAAACTGTTTTCTGGAGTAGCTATACCATTCGTGTTCCCACCAGCAATGTATGAGACTTTCAGTTTCTCCTCATCTTCCCTACCACTTATTATTGCCATTATTTTTTATTTTAGCCATCTCAATAGGTATGTAATAGTATTTCATTGGGGCTTTAATTTGCACTTCCCTAGTAGCCAATGATGTTGAACATCTTTTTGTGTGTTTGTGTACTATCCAGAGATTCTCTTTGGTGAAGTGCTTATTCAAGTCTTTTGCCCATTTTTTTATTGGGTTGCTTTATTATTATTGATTTTTGAGAGTTCTTTATAAATTCTGGACTCAAGTCCTTTTGTCAGATGTGTGATTTGCAAATATGTTATCCCAGTCTACAACTTGTCTTTTCATTCTCTTAGCAGTATCTTTCATTTAGCAAGGGTGTTTCACTTTAATGAAGTCCAGCTTATCAAATTTTTATTTTATGGATAATGCTTTTGATGTTATACTAAGAATTCTTCATCTAGCCCCAAATCACTGAGGTTTTCTCCTTTGCTTTCTTCTAAAAGTTTTATGTTTTACATTTAGGTCTATGATCCATTTTGAGTGAATTTTTACACAAAGCATGAAGTTTAGAGCAAGGTTTGCTTTTGTATACATGAATGCCCAATTATTTCAATATTATTTAATGCAAAGAAAAACAGCCCTTTTTCTATTGAATTGAGTTTGCAACTTTGTCAAAAATCAAATAATCTGTTCCGTAATAGTTCTGTTTCTGGACTTTCTACGATGTTCCATTGATTTATGGTTTTTCTCTTTGCATATGTTCTTTTTAAATTACTAAAGCCTTATAATAAATCTAAAGGTTGGGGCTGGGCATGGTGGCTAGTGCCTGTAATCCCAGCACTTTGGGAGGCTGAGGCAGGAGAATCACTTGAGGCCAGGAGTTCCAGACCAGCCTGTGTAACATATCAAGACCCCCATCTGTACAAAAAAATTAAAAATTTAGCTGGGCATGGTGGTGCACAACTATAGCCCTAGCTACTTGGAAGGCTGAGGCAGGAAGATCACTTGAGCCCAGAAGTTTGAGGTTACAGTATGATTGTACCACTGCACTCCAGCCTGGGCAACAGAGCAAGACCCTGTCTCTAAATATATATATTTTATACATACATATACATATATATATATGAACTGTGAGTCCTCCAACCTTATTCTTCTTTGTCAAAATTGTTTTGACTATTCTAGTTTCCTTGCTTAATCAGCTTGTCTATATCTACAAAAAATCCTGCTGTATTTTCATTGGAATTGCCTTAAATCTATAGGTCTATTTGGAGAAAATAGACATTTTCATTATGTTGAATCTTCTAATACATGCACATTACATGTCTCTCCATTTATTTGGCCTTCTTTGATTTCTTTCATTAGCATTTTGTAGTTTCCAGCATACAGATCACTACACATTTTGTTAAATTTATACCTATGTATCTCATACTTTTGGAGCTATTGCAAATAATACCATTTTAAATTTTGGTGTACAATTGCTAGTATATAGAAATATGATTGATTTTTGTGTGTTGACTATATATCTTGCTAACTGCAACTTAGTTGTAGTCTTTCTTTTTGTAGAGTCCTTGGAATTTTCTGTATAGACAAATATTTGGTCTGGGAATAGGGACAGTTGGATTTCTTATTTTTCAATCTGTATGTCTTTATTTTCCTTTCCTGATTATATTGGCTACCATCTTCAGTGGTGAGTGGACATCCTTGACTTGTTCCCAATTTTAGGAGGAAAACATTCTATTTTTCACCATTAAATATGATGTTAGTTGTAGAGTTTTTAATAAATATTCTTTTTCAGGTTGAGGAGGTTCTCTTATATTTCTAGTTTTCTGAGAGTTTTTATCATAAATTGATGTTGAATTTTGTTAGAGGTGTTTTCTGCATTGGTTGACATGATTGTGTGGGGTTTTTTTGACCTTAGGCTGTGATATGGTGGTTTGCATCGATTAATTTTCAAATATTTCACCAGCTTGGCATTCTTGTGATAAACCTTACTTAGTCGTGGTACATTATTCTTTTTTTTTTTTTTTGTATTGTTGGTATCAGTTTGCTAATATTTTGTTAAGAAAAACTTGTGTCTATGTTCATGAGGAAAATTGATCTATAGTTTCCCATGTGCTCTATTTGTCTCGTTTCGGTGTGAGGGTAATGCTGGCCTCCAAAAAATGAGTTGGGAAGTCTTCCCTCCTGTTTTCTGGAAGAGATTATGTAGAATTTGTGTTATTCGTCTTTAAATATTTGGAAGAATTTTCCGGGAAATCCATTCTGACTGAGAGATTTATTTTTTGAAAGATCTTTATCTACAAATTCGATTTCTTGAATAATTACAAGACCATTTAGGTTATCTATTTTATCTTAGAAGAGTTTTGGGTTTTTGTGGTTGTCTCAGCTCAGGCTGCTATAACAGAATACCGTAGACTAGGTGGCTTAAACAGCAAACATTCGTTTCCCACAGTTTGGAAAGCTAGGAAGTCCAAGATCAAGGTACCAGCAGACTCTGTCCCCGGGTCCTTGAAAAGGAAGGGTCCCCTTCCTGGTCTACACACGGCCGCCATCTTCTCCTTGTGTCCTCACATGGCAAAGAGAAATCGTCTCTCCTGTGTTTCTTCTTTAAGGCACAAATCCCATTCATGAGGCCTTCACTCTCATGACCCAATTAACCTTCCAAAGGCCCCACCTTCTAATACCATTACATTAGGGTTAGAATTTCAACATACAAATTTTGGGACGACATAAACATCATTCGACCCATAAAAGTGGTTTGTAAGAAATTGGTCCATTTCATCTACATTGTCAAATTTATGTGCCTGGAGTAGTTTGTATTATTCCCTTATCCTATCTTTTTAATGTCCGTAGGGATATCCCACCTTCCATTCCCGATACTGATAATTTTGTCTTTGCTCTTTCTACCTTTTTTTGTTTATCAGTCTTGCTAGAGTTTTGATATTTTCAAAGAACCAGCTTTTCATTTCATTGATTTTTTTTCTATTGTTTTCTGTTTTTCTGTTTTCAATATCATCAATGTCTGCCCTCTATTTTCCTTCTGCTTACTTTGGGTTTAATTTTGTTCTTCTCCTTCTAGTTTCTTGAGATGGAATCCAATACTATTGATTGGAAACTTTTCTTCTGTTCTAATGCAAGTGTTTAATGCTATAATTTCCCTGTCAATACTGATTTAACTGCATTCCACAAATTTTTATATGTCGTGTTTTCATTTTCATTCAGTTGGAAATATTTTCTAATTTTTCTTGAGGCTTCTTCTTTGTTTCATGGACTATTTAAAAGTATGTTATCTAATTCAAAGTGTCTGGAGGCCGGGCATGGTGGCTCACACCTGTAATCCTAGCACTCTAGGAGACCAACAGGAGTGGATAGCTCAAGGACAGGAGTTCGAAACCAGCCTGGGCAAGAGCGAGACCCCTGTCTCTACTAAGAATAGAAAGAATTAATTGGCCAACTAAAAATATATAGAAAAAAAATTAGCCGGGCGTGGTGGTACATGCCTGTAGTCCCAGTTATTCAGGAGCCTGAGACAGGAGGATCGCCTGAGCCCAGGAGTGTTAGGTTGCTGTAAGCTAGGCTGATGCCATGGCACTCTCACGGCAACAGAGTGAGATTCTGTCTCAAAAAAAAAAAGCATCTGGGAGAGTTTCCTATTGTCTTTCCATCATTGATAAACAGTCTAATTCCGTTATGGTCTGAGAACATACTTTGTATGATTTCAGTTTAAATTTGTTAAGATTTGTCATATGATGCAGTATATCCCCTATATTGGTTAATGTTCCATGTGCACTTGAAAAGAATGTGTATTCCACTTTCGTTGGGTTGAGTGTTCTACAAATGTCCATTAGATCCAATTTGGACAAGGACCAACAGAAAGAGGAGGTGGTGCCAGGCCCTTTTTAAACAACCAGCTCTCATGGGGACTTATAAAGTGAGAACTCACTCATTATCAGGGAGGGCACCAAGCCATTGGTGAGAGATCTGCCCTCTTGACCCAAACACCTCCCACCAGGCCCCACCTCCAACACTGGGGATCCAATTTCAACATGAGATTTGGAGGGGCCAAACATCCAAGCAATATCAGCAATGCATCATTTTTCTCTAGCTGCTTTAAGAATTATCTTTGTCATTAAACAGTTTTATTTTGATGTTTCTGGATGCATAGTTTGGGGGGTTAATCCTCTCTGTGACTCAGTGAGTTTTGGATCTGTACGTTTATTTCACACATCAAATTTGGGGAGTTGGCTGCTATTGTTTCTTTAAATACTTTTTCTGCACTGTGTTCTTTCTCCTCTTTTTCTGGGATTCTGACGACACAAATGTTAGGCCTTCTGGTGTTGTCCCATAGGTCCTGAAACTCTGTTCATTTATATTAAATCGTTTTTCCTCTGTTATTCAGATTGGTTAATTTCCATTGACCTGTTTTCAAGTTCACGGACTCCTCTGTCATTTCAAGTCTGCTACTGAGGCCATCTAGTGAGGGATTTTTATTTTATTCATTGTATTTTTCAGTTCTAAAATTTCCATTTGGCTCTTCTTTAGCTTTTCTGTTTCTTTGCCGAGACTGTCTGTCTTTTCATTTATTTCATTTATTTCATTTGTTTGCCCAGATTCTTGAAGTATTTTTATAATTACTGTCTTAAAAATCTTTGCTGAACGACTCTAGCATCTCTGTTCATCTCGGGGTTGGCATCTGCAGAATGTCTCTTCTCGTTCATGTGGAGATCTTCCTGGTTCTTCATATTAAGAGTAATTTTGGTTGTATCCTGGACTTTCTGAATATTATGTTGTGACTCCGGGTCTTATCTAAGTCCTGTGGAGAATGTTGATGTTTTTGTTTAAGCACATCACCGACCCAGTTGGATTCAGGCCACAAGTTCAAACGAGCCTCCTGCCGGTTATGTTTCCAAAGTCAATTCTGTTTTCAAAGCCTCCGTGGTGCTGCTTGGATCCGTCCTGTGTGTGCTCTGCCCGCTGGCATGTCTGGGACCTGGTGGGGAACCTGCAGCCTCGAGGCCACATGTGGCCCTCTAGATCCCTAAGTGCGGCCCCTCGACTGAATCCAAACTTAAAATTTGGATTCAGTAAAAGGCCGCACTCAAGGGTCCAGAAGGCCAGAAGGCCCCAAGGTCGGAGGTTCCCCACCCCTACTGGGATGTCCATAAATAACTTTATGGGGTCTCTTTCCTACTTCCCTTCCTCCCCATTACCCTGAGTCCAAAGAAACTTATTTCCAGTATAGACAACTTATGAACCTCATCCGGGGTCAAGAGCACCTTAACCCTTACGGTGCCAATGTGCAATCTAAAAAACCTATACCTCTTTCTCTGGGAACGTGGGGCCCCATGTCAGGACGCATGCTTTGCAGAGGGAAGTGCACATTGGACTTCAGCTCCCATTTTCCCTCTTAGCTTAGTACAGTGCACAGCACGCCCAACCGTTCATGGCAGCCCTACTCTGGGGTCCACGCCTTAGTTTCTCTGGGCCCCTCTGGGCCTTTGAGCAGTTCTAGAAATGTCTTTGCAAGCTAAGCAAGGCACCTCTTGTCATACAAAGGAAGCTAACACAGTCTTCCACAGGAGCTGTCTGACTTCCCTATCATCCCAGCTAGCTAGGGTCCCCCTCTTGCTGCTTTGGGTGAACCCCCTCCTTCTCTTCTTCCCCCTTGTCCTCCAAGTCCGAGGAAGAGAGTGTGTGTCTTGCCTGTCATCCTTCTGTGCAGTTGGAATCGACAGGTCCTCAGGCAGAGGGACCGGCCCCTCCTCTGACAGCAAACTAGTTCTAGATAAATGAGTATTGGTTTTGCTCTGTTAGTTTTTCATTTGTAGCTATCCTTTGATTTTTTTTTTTCTCCTGCAAAATTGGTTAAGCAATGATAGTGTGTGTCTGGTTCTGTGGATGCATTGATTGGGCAGCTCCTGGCATCTAGGACGTTTTCTGGGTTTTCTGTTTGGTTTAGCTTTTCACCCCACCCCCACCTCAACTGCCTTCTCTATTTTTGTAGCAAAGGTAGGGGGGACGGGAACTACCGCATATGGAGCATCTATTAATGCCAGGCACTACGTGGGTGATTTATGCCCATTGTTTCACTCTGTCTTCAAAAAAGGAAACAAGTCAACGTGGTAGGTATGGTTCCTCCTATTGCACAGATGAAGAGAGTGGTGCACAGAGACATTCAGAAACCTGTTCGAGATTGCACAGCTAGAAGACAGCAGAGGCGGGGGGAGGGGGGGACCGACAGCTTCTCCCATCAGACATGTGTGTTTTATGACCGGCCAGTTTACCGGGTGGCTCTCAGGAAGGGGTTCTCTCTAGACCCCCGGCTGCCCTCTGTGAAGTGGAGAGAGACCACAGGGCACTCAGGTCAGCAACAGGGTGTGGGTTGTCCCCCTAGATGGGGACACCCGGAGCTCATTTGAGAATGGTCAAGAGCAGAAGAGGAGCAGGGTGCTGGGGAGGGGGGAGGGGGACATGGCGAGGTGGGGAGAACTGCAGAGGGACAGTGGGGTGGCCAGCAGGCAGCTGTGCCTGCAAGTTCCCAGCATGGGTCAGTCGTGATCTTCACAGCAGCAAGCAGGTGGTCTGACTCGTTTCCCCTCCCCCTGCTCGGAGGAGTCACCCGGTTGGTGAGCATCACAGAAGCCCGCCTTTAGGCAGGCCTCAACAGTCACAGCTAGAAGGGCCCCTGTCACCTGGAGAGGCCCTTTATGATACATGGGCTTAGAGTTTAGCACGTCTGCAGCTCCTTGCTTGTCGGGGGGGGGGGGGGGGGGGGTGGGGGGGTGGTTCTCTGTGGGTTGCCCAAGCCCTCTGGCATGTCACCAGGGCTTGAGACTGGCTCAGCCACACCACTTGCTAGCCAGGGGTAGAAGACGGGTGTTCTGTGGGAAGTAGCGACAAGGTGAAGTGGAAAAGCCACAGGAGTTTAAGCTCCTCCCTTTCACACACCTCTTAGCTGTGTGACCTCAGATGACTCACTTCACTTCTCTGAGCCTTAAAATTACCAAAAAGCTAATGATCGAACGCTTACCGTCTTCCTGGCACTGATCTAAGCACTTTCCATATATAAACTCAGTTAATCCTCCAGACAGTCCTAGGAAGAGTATTACCCTTATTTTACATCCATCAAAGTGAAGGCAGTTGTGAAGATCAAAGAAGCAAAGACAATAAAGCAGTGTGTAAAGTGCCTGCTCACGTGCGTGTGTGTGTGTGCGTGTGTGTGTGTGTGTGTGTGTGTCGTTATGGCACAGCTCAGCGCGGCCAGAGCCCGCCAGGGAGGAGCAGCTTCCTGGGCCCTGGCATCCCATGAGAGAGATTCCAACACCCTCAGTGGCCCCCTGGGAGGCCCCCGGCCCTGGCCATGGCCACTCACCTTCACCCATCCATCCATTCTCTCAACAGACAAATATCTAGGGTGGCTCAAGGGCCAGGCACTGTGCTAGCTGCAGGGGCCCGAGGACAAACAGCTTCCTGCATACGTGGAGCTTCCATTTGAGCTAGGGAAACAGACTGCAATTTAATAAATGCACGTGCTGTAACAAAAATCGTGTGCAGGAGAGATAAGTGCTCAGAGAAAAATTAAGCAGAGCCAGGAGTTGGACAGGGATGGTCGGGGAGGCCCCTGGAGACGATGACGTCTAAGCAGAGACCCGGATGAAGGGACACAGCACCGGCAAGGATAAGGCTCTAGGTGGGACCCAGCCCCACAGGACCGTGAGTGAGGGGGAAGTCGAGTCGGAGCTGGCAGGGCCAGGTCCCTTGTGGTCTTTGGGGGTTATTTTAAGCACGGCGGTGCGCCTTGGAGGATTTTGAGCAAGGGGTGACACCCTCTGATGGTGATGATGCAAAAGGTGACTATATACCTGTCAGGCGACCTTTCTAAGACACTTGTTCAAACAGCTCTACATGCATTTCCTTTTCTAAACCCTTTAGAGGCTCCTCCTGTGCTCCGGCTTGGTGTGGCCCTGCCACCATGACCTCCCGGTCACCCCTCCCCAAGCACCAGCCACACCTCCAGGTTTGCTGACCCCCATCTCACTTTGGCCTCTAAACCTGTTTGCTCTGCCTGGATACCCCTCCCCATAAGCCGGATGCCCCCCACCCCACACCCTGATCCCGGCAGCCTCCTCCTTCCAGAACCCTTCCGGGCCTCCCCAGCCCCCAGCAGGTGAGGGCCCTGCGCTTTGCCGTCTGGGCCGTGCTGCCTTCAGACCACGTTTCACACAGAATAGTGACGATCTGCTCTCCCGAGAGTCGTGACCAGCCCCTCCAAGCTCCTATGAGCCGGACTGGAAATGACCCACCAGTGTGGCTCAGCCCCAGAACTGTGCCCGACCGTCCACAGCAGGTGCTTAGCAAGCACTGACCGAGTTAATAACAGAAGATGCATTCGATCTTGGCTGTCCCCCTCTCTCCCAGCCCTGCTCCCTGAGGCTGCCTGGTTTTTTGGGGAGATGGGGATGTGAGGGCCTGAGGAGAGAACCCCCTTTTCCCTTCCCAGGCAGAAGCAGAGCAGGCGGGGCCGGGCCAGCTCTGAGAGGCCAGGAGCCGACGGCGAGGCTGACGTGGAGAGGTGGCCAGCCGGCAGGGCTCGTAAACGGCCCAGTTACATTTATAGCCCTGCTCTTATTAAGCACCAGGAGAGGAGAGATGATTTGTACCCTCTCCTCCCGCCCACAGCCTGGGGAGGTGGAGGCCACCAGCCGGCCTGGCCTTAAATCGCAGGAAACTTAAAAGTCACAAGTGCTCAGGGCCAGCCATGCATCACCAGGGACAGCAGAGAGGAATGCAAGCTCCTCCGGCACAGCCCGGCCTCCTGCCCCGCGGGGTCCAGCCCGAGGAAAGGGAGGGGCCAGGGGACCTCCCCGAGAGGTCTTGGGAGCAGGTCCTTCCATTCAGATCTGCGCCAAACACTGTGTGACCTTCAGACGGTCAGATGACATCTCTGGGCCTTCGTGCAACACACGTCCCCTTAATGAACAGAGTCTGGGTGTTTTAGGGGAGCGCTCCCCTCAATCCTCCCATTTTACAGAGAGAGAAAGCAGAAGCTGGAGGGGGGCATGGCCACCAGACCTCAATACCTGCTGCCCTGGAAGGTCGGTGGTGCAGAAGGCTCGTAGTACGTATGTGGCCTCAAAGGCGAGGACGGGGACCCTGTTCACAACCACATCTGCACGGTGTCCTCACCCAACCCCTGACCCAGGAGCCATGCTGCCCCCCACCCTCCTACCAGCAGAGCATGGGGCCCTTTGCGGATGTCCTGTCCCCTGCGCTCACTCCCCTGCACAGACAGCGGTGAGGATGGCCGTCCCCATTTCCCAGAGGGCATAGCTGGGGCGCCGGCTGCCTGCCAGGGCTCAACTTGGATGGCCTTGCCCTCACACCTAGATTTCTTTTCTTTCTTGCTTTCTTTCTTTCTGTTTTTGTATGTGTCGTTGATTTCACGGAGATTTAGTGGGGTTTTTCAAACCCTTTTTTTATTGTATAACACAAATACCAAAAATTGAATAACCCATAAATGTGGAGCTTAATGAGTTATATAAAGTGAACACCCAGGAACCCACCCCCCAAGCCCCAGAAAACAGGATGGTGCCGACGTGCCAGAAGCCATCTACACGTCCCGTCCCAATGCCAGCTCGTCCCTCCCTGCTCAAGGAAACCACGTCTCAGCCATCCTGGGAGACCCCTTTCTTTGTCCTATACTGAGCCCCGGCACAGGGGGATTCAGCAGAATTGAGACCGCTGAACAGGAGGGCAAGAGACACGGCTTCCAGTTCTACCCCCTCCAGGGGTCTCGGTTTCCTCATCTACAAAGGGCCAGACCCCTTTAGCCAAGCAGTCTACCCTCCTAAACCAGCGGGAAGAAAATTCTCCTGGGGGAGAGGCACGCACAGGGGCAAAGGGCAGGGGCCAGAGGGTACCTGGACACGCCTTCCTGGGCAGGTGTTTCCTTCCTCCTCATTCCTGGGAGGGGTGTCCTCCTCCCACCGCACCCACCTGCTGCGACTAGGAGAGGTCTCTTTCTGCCTGCCTTGGGGATGAGTTTTGGGGTGTTCTTCCCGGAGATCCGTGGGGAGCCATGGGAGCTACTCAGTCCTCTGGGCTCACCCCCCGGCCCACCAGGGAGCCTGTTGTCTAGTTTTGAGTATTTCTCTAGAAGCCCAGTGGAGTTCCTTCTGCGGTCACATCTCGAGATCTGATGTGGCTTTGGGCCCCCTGGCCGCCCACACCCCTCCTGGGATGGCTGAGCCGCTTCGCAGGGCTCTGCAGCCCGGTGCACGCCTGTGGGGAGGGGGCGGGGAGGTAGGCTGGTGGAGCCGGCATTTCCCAGGCCCCTACTGTGTGCCCAGCACTGCAGAGGCACTTGGCATTCATCACCCAGTTCATCAGCCTCCTCACGCAGTTGGAAGAAACAGGAGCAGCTCCGTTTTCCAAAGGAGGACACCGAAGCTCAGAGTCTAAGCAGCCTGTCCAAAGTCTCGCCTCTGGGAAGCGGCAGAGGCGGGCTCGGAACAGGCCTGTCCCACTCTGGGGCTCTTCTCGGTCACTTCCTGCGCAGTCCTGGCACGGATTCAAGAGAGGAAATCAACCTCTTCCTGAGATCGGCCCCTCTTGGAGTGCCTGGGCTGGGAATGGAGGGTGGATCCGTTAGCACAGGAAGGCCGTGGAGAGAAGGTGAAATGAATGGGAAGGAAGAATGAGGGTGGGTGGGGGCGAGGTTTCAGGGGAGGGCCAGGCAAATGGTGCAGCTCAGCTCCAAGATGGGAAAGAGCGGCTTTGGTCGGGAAGGAGCCTGATTTTTTTTTTTTTAAGACTTTAAGCAACTTGGTGTTCACTTCTTTATCCCTTGCAAAGAGCCTGCCGTGGAGTGTGAGCTCTGTTCGTGTTGGATGGGCGGACAGACGGTCGGACGGAAGGTTGGCTGGGCTCCCCACTGCATTCCAGGTGGGAGTGGGAGAGAAACACGCATTTGGAGTAAGCACCCTACAAGCAGGTCACATCACCCAGAGATGCCTAGCCGGGCCTCACAAGCAATATTCCCGAGTCTCCTCCCTCCTTCTCCCCTGCCTGCCCTCCCACCTTCGACCCTCATTCCCTCCTTCGTCTCCTCCAGAGCCCAGAAGGGAACACGCTTCTCTGAACCCAAGAGCCAGGGCTGTGAGCTGCAAGCTCCTTTGCTCATCCCCGGGGCTCCGGCCTGGCGGAGCTGGGGCTCAGGGGTCCTGGCGTCCCGGCGGAAGACACGCAGCAAGGCCTGGCCGTTGGGCTCGGGGCGCCATCGCTGAGCACACGCCAGAGGACAGGTGCCAGCGGGGGGCCTGCCCTTTCTGAAAAAAACGCTGGAACAAGCCAACCTCCCAGCCGCGCGGGGCTCCTGCCACCCAGCCTTGGTTAAGACCACGGCTTCTCAGCAGCAAACCGTGTTCGCTCGTGTCGCCTTTCCTGCTGAATGATTTTAGCTGAATAATTTTGCATGATCTCAGCACAGCATGAAGAGAGAGCCAAGCTGAGGATGCGGGGCTCGTACCTAGGAGCGAGGGGTAGAGTTGGAATCTACAGAGCTCCCTTGCAGTGGGGTTTCCCATGCCAGCTGTTGCTGGTCACCACTAGTTACAGCAGCTCCTGCCTCTGGGCACTGGTCCAAGGGGGTCCCCAAAGGGAAAGGGGCTCCCGGCTTTGTGTGGTCAGGGGTGGGTCCCACGTTGATGGATGCACCAGGCATTGCACTGGCCTTATCTCACCAAATCTCCGCCACCTCCCCCAGCTGTCCCCGCCACACCCAGGAACCAGTCACTGTCATCAGCACGTGCAATGAGGAAACAGGCACGGACTTGCCTGAGACCCTGCCCCACACGGACTCGTGGGGCCGGGGTCAAGCGCAGACTGGCAGACCTCAGACAGGAGCGCTCCTGGTTCCAAGTGAAGGCGGCGCACCTGAGCCGGAGGTGACGTGCTCCTTCTAAACTGGAAGAAGGCCCAGTCCAGGTGGGGGAGTCCAAGGAGTTTCCCTGGAGGAGGAAGAGGAGTCAGGAAATCAGGGCAGTGAGATTTGGGAAAAGTTTGAATGACAAGTCAGAGCTGCCAAGACTCTCAGAGCACTTCAGATCATCTTGCAGATGAAGTTCACAATAACCCCAGAGAAGTCAAGGGGCTTGGCCAAGGTCACACAGCAGCTGAGCTGTGACCAGGGCCAAACACTCCCAACCCCCTGACCTCACGGGGCTGGGCCTGTCCCTTCCCCAAGGCCAGCCCAGCTCTAGCTCCAGCCAGGGAAAGGCAGGGCGGGGCCAGGGGAGGGGTGGGGGTGCCCAGGCCAGGCCCAGGCAGGGAGGGTGGTCTCTCCTGCCGCCCCACCCCCGCTCATTACTATTCCTGGTATCGCCCCCCCTCACTCCTCTTCCCGTGGAAACCCAGTGATGCCGAGAGCTGGAATTTGGACGTTTTCCCAGCATTTGGGCTGTTAATTAAAACTAATAAATCTGCCACTTGGAGTTGGGTTGAAGAGGAGAAAGGGAGAGGTAGGGGCGGAAGGGGAGTGGAGGATCTCCCACACACACCCCTGCAATGGTCTTTTCCTTTCAGTCCTGCCTCCTGAATTATCCTCTCTGTTGGCCACTTACTCATTCCACACTTGATCTCCAGCTGCCAGGCCCAACCTCTGCCTAAGCAAGCCTAGGTTCTTTCTAACAAGGGGGGAGGACTTGTTCGTAGGGCCAGGACTGGCCAATCCCTCCCTGGCACTCCATGGGGCTGAGCAAAAGGCGTGAGATGCAGCTGGGGCAGCCCTGGGCTCGAGTCCCAGCACGGCCACTCGCTAGCCACATGACCTCCGGGGAGCCACTGCACCCCTTTCAGGCATCCCCTTCCTCGCCTCAAAAATACAGGTCGTGATTCCCACTTTGCAAAGGTTCCTGCGCAGATGCCATGAGAAAGTATGTGCAGAACGTGCCTGTTAACCAACTGCTCAGTGATCTCCTCTCTGATCTCCACTGTCCTTTTTCTCAACTCCCCCGACTCCCAGAGGCTCCCGTAAACACTGGGTATTGGAAACACTGAGAATAGCAGTACTGCCCCCTTATATCTGTAAAGTGGATTTCACTTCACAGAACTCCCTCTCCAGACTTCAGGATGTCATTTCTGCATCCCTCATAACCCACGCACAAGGCCATGCGTCACCTGGGCAATGACAGTCCTTTATCCATCTCTATTTTCTCAGTGCCCGCCACAGTGCTAGATGCATAAGAATGGAGGAGTAAAGTTCCCTCACACCTGGAAGGGGACATCCGTTCCACTTGTGGCCCAATATTCTGTCCCCTTCCTCTAGTAGCAAGCAGCTCCCCCTGTCCTTAGAGGATTATTCCTTCCCCTCCTGCTGCACAGGTGGTCATGTGACCACGATGGGCCAATCAAAGCCTTCCCTGGGATTTTCTCCCTGGGGCTGGTGGGAAGTCCGTTTTCACGTTCAGTCTCGAGGCCAGAGGGTGGGTAGAGCTGCCTATGAACTTGGCTCCAGCCCTTCTCACTGGCAAAGATGAAGCCATGCATGAAGGGACAGAGATGAGAGAGGAAAAATAGGTACCCAGCTCTACTGGCTCTGACATTTCCATGACTGTGTTGCATGAGCCAATGGATTTCCCGCTTCTTCATGACACTTAAGCAGGCTGGGACTCTGTCATTCACAGCCGTTGACTCACACACGCACACAACTCTATGAGCTCATTTAATCTCCTCAATAGTACCTCAGGCTGGGCCAGCAGGGATTGTTATTCTCAATTTACAAATGAGAAAATCAAGAAAGTCAAGTCTCAAGAAAGCGCATTTATTTGCCAAGGCTGCAGACCTGGTCATGTTGGGACTAGAACTGATAACAAGGATTCACATTTATGGAGAGTGGCAGGTGCCCTGTTTAGGGGCTGACATGCATCATCCCGCACTAACTGCTCAACGACTCATCAATATCTGCATTTACACAAATGGGGAAACTGAGGTAAGAGTGGTTAAGTACATCAACGGAGGTCTGCAGCCTGAGTCTGTCTGCCTGGAGTCAGGGCTGCCAAGCCACCCAGCTGCACACAGGTGGTCATGTGACCATGCTGGGCCAATCAGAGCCTTCCCTAGGATTTGGAAGGTCAGGGCCTCCAAGGCCAGGGCCCACCCCAGCCTCCAGGCTGCCTTCTTGGCTAGGAGCACCTCCAGGCAGTGGGAGAGTAAGAGCACTGAGATGACCAAGTACCTACTACATGTTGGCTTTGTGCATGGGCGCTAGGGATGCAGAAATGGCCAAGCCATGGTGCCCACCCCCAAGGAACTTCCAGTCTAAAAGGAGGAATAAGACATATCTGTACATAGCCATGCAGCGCAGTGTGAGATTCCTATTTGAGGCCCAAGTAAAGTGCTTTGGGATCCGAGAGGAAGGATGGATGACTTCACCCAGGGGAGGGGCAGGACCTGGGAAAGAGCCATGGATCAAGCGGCACTTAAACATGACCTTCAATACAGGTAGGATTTGGACCTGTGGACATGGTGTGGCTATGACATGGTGACATCACAAGCAGGGGAAATGCATAAGCAAACACCTCATGGTGGGAAATCCAACAATGTGTTTAGTATGTGGAGATGGACCCATTTATCTGAAGGGTAGTGTGCGTGAATGGGAACAGACAGAGATAAGAGAAGTCAACTGGGGACAGCACTTTGGGGGCCTTGAATGCCAAGATTAAAAGTTTGGGCTTTATTTGGCAAGTAATGGGGAGCCATTGAAGGTTTCTGAGCAGGACAGTGGCAGTCAGACTGGAGCAATAATCTGGCAGCCACACCGAGGACAGCGTAGGGAAGGTAGAGGCGAGTAAGGGGGAGGCTATCAGGACAGCCAGCACATGCCACAGCAGGCCAAAGCAGGGCATGGGGAAGGGCATGGCTAGAGCAATCCAGCGGCACCACAGGGGCAGAATGGCAGGGAAGAGCGCGGTGTGGTGGAAAGAGCTCATGCGTGGGACTCAGGCCGGCCTTGACCTTGACCCTGGACTGCCTGCCTAACAGCTGATGTGCAGGTCACCAGGGACGATGAACAAGCAGCACCGGTGAGCTTCAAGTGCACCTGTGGACTCACTGATGCCACCCCAGGAGCTAGAACTCAGGCTGACACCTGGCAGGTGGTCAGTGAGTGCCGAGAGGCTGATGGGAGGATGGATGGACAAATGGATGGATGAGTGAGGAAATGAGCCAGAGAAGGGCTCAGTGAATGACAGGACAAATGAATGAATGAGGAGAGGAAGCAGAGGAGGAGGCAAGCAGCTTCCACAGTGCTCCTGGAGGAAGACTCGGCTCCCTGAGCCTATTTCCACCTCCCCTGCACCCAGTCTGAAGCCTGGCACAGCCCTGGGCTGAGCCTTAGAGGGGGAGGGAGAGAGAAGGGGAGGAAGGAGGAGAGGGAGGGAGGGAGGATAGCTGAAACACCATGAACTGTTTGCGTGGCTCTGGCCTCCCTCCTCCTTCTGAGAAACAGAAGTACTTACCTAGAAGGAAATGTAACCTAGTTAGCTAGGGTTTAAAGCTTTAAGGCTCCACTATATTTGGTTCCTCCCCAGCCCTGCTGGCTTTGGAGGGCTGCAAGCTCACCCGAGCCAGGGACCGCTGGGGCCAGCGCTTTCTTGATATGGGCCCCCTGCGTGGGGCCTGGGAGCTCGGATCTGCCGCCTCCAGGAAGCCCTCCCATGGGGACCACTCCTTTCCCTTCAGACAAGCCACCAGCCTGCCAGCCAGTGATCCCATAAATATCATCCCATAAATATCATGACTGGTACTGACACTGCATACAGGTTCTGTCACTGGATCTTCGCAACAGCACTGGGAGGTCTCTCCACCTCGCAGAGGAAGAAACTGAGGCTCCTGAAGTAGCTTTGCCAAGTTCACACCATAGGTGGTAGAATCTGGTCAAACCCAGAAGTACAAAAAGTTGCCTGGTCACCTCCCACGGCCCCTTCACATTTGTGCAAAATGGGACTTGGAGGGGAGAACAAATGCAAATTAACATAACAATGACCCATTCCCATGAATAGAAAGTGCCACCCAGGCAGTATGGCAGGCAGAGAGGTCCCCAAAACAACGATCCTGATGACAGCTAGCATTATTGAGGTTTTCTCTTCCCCAGACCCTCCCATGCACTTGAAATGAACCAGGCCATCCAACCCCGTGGTAACAACACTCAGTATCTCTCATTTACAGGAAGGTCTCCAGAAGTTCAGTGACTGACCCCGGCTCACACAGCCAGGACATGGCAGAACATGGGCCCAGATCCAGCAGTCCAGCTCCAGAGCCAGGGGGCTAAATCTCCCCGGGTCTGAAAATACTCTCAGGGGATGTCTTATCACTGCCCATAAATTTTCTGGTTAAACGGGGACAATGACAATGGTTGCCACACGGCATCTTTAGGGAAAGCTCATTGAGAATATGGCCGTGAGGGCACCCCAGGAACTGCCAAGCGCTGTGTAGTGGATCTTACCACTGTCCCTGGGGCTTAGGTGGCACCTTGGGAGCCTTTTTTTTTTCAAGAGACAGATGAGGAGGTGATGTAGGCGGATGGGAGGCTGAGCCAGGCATGTGGGGCAGGGAGGCAGGGACTGCAGAGGCCGTGGCAGAACTCATCACCCTCCACAGGTAAAGTGCCAGGTGGAGGCAGACAGAAGTCGCCTGAGTACAGACTAGAACGCTGGGCACCTGGGTTCCCGGGGACCTACTGCGTGACCTTGGGCAAGTCACTGCCTCTCTCGGGCCCCAGTTTCCTCCTCTGAAAATAAAGTGGGGCAGACGGGTGGGGGCAGTCGGGAGTGGGCTGAAGATGCCCTCTGAGGACCCTTCCAGTCACTGCACTGTTGCAATTTTCCTGAGGGCCAGCCCGCAGCACAGCAGAACACAGGAAAGAGGTTTTGGGGTGAGGGTGCAGGATAACAGGCAGCCTGCCCACAAGCTTTGCTTCTGAGACCCAGAGATCCAAGAGAACGGACAGGACGGAGCATGGGAGAGATACCGGATAGAGCCATGGAGCCACTCAGCCTCAGTTTCCTCATCTGTAAAATGGGGGGAGGAGGGCTGTGGCGAGGTGGTGGCCTGGGTCCCTTGCAGCTCCACCAGCCTAGGGCTCTGGCCTTCAGATAAAGCTGTCATTCCACTGAGTCCTCTGTTTCTTTGGAGATAGAAGGTGGCAGAGGGTGAGGTCAGGGCTAACTCCATTCTTCCTGGGGTAAAGCCCCCTCCAGCGGGAGACGAGACTGGAGATGGGTGCAATGTGGCCTTGAAGAGCAGGATAAAGGAGGGCTTTAATGTCTTTATGCAAATTCTGGGTCAATTTGGGGCAGGGATGATTGCTCTGGGTGCTGGCTGCCTGAGCACGAGTTCTCACCTTCCTCCCCGTCTCAGCCACTCCAGTCTCTCACCAGCACGCACGCGCGCACACACGCACACACGCGCGCGCACACACGCACACACACACACACGCACACACGCACACACACACGCACACACGCACACTGGTGCCCCTGCCCTGCAAGCCCATGTCTTACGCCAACTGACCACATGTTCCCACCAGGCTGACCTCTGGCCCCAGGCCAAGGCCCACGGGAGGAATTGCAGAGTCAGGGCTCTGTCCTCTTTTCCAATTTCTTTCTGCTTTAATTTTGCTGGTTCTCTGATAGCCTGTGGACTTCCAGGCGCAGGTGAAGGGCAGCTCTTTGCAAGGAAAAAGTAATTGAAGTGGACCGTGGGTAATAAATACAGAGCCCGCTCCCTTCTCCAGCCCAGCATTCCGACCCTGCTTGGGGACGGATCCTGTGACCAGGGGGGTCCCTCAGAAGCCACCGTCATTGTGCGAGGCTGCCAGCGTGGTAGAACAATGAAGGTTTTGCCAAAACCGGCTTAACGAAAATTGTGGTATATATTACATCTTAACGTTTAACAATTTAATGCTTTAACACAAAAATTACAATGTAATATAATTGCTCTATTAACAAGATAATTACAGGTTTATTTTTAATTAATTCATAATATGCTACAGATGGTGTGGTCTGATAACAGAACCAAGTCTAGTGTTATAGAATGAACTGTCTCTTTTGAGGCCAACTGGGCAGGACTGAGACAGGAGAAATAACCTCATTTGGAGATAATGTCACGAGCTGACCCTGAGAATGTGGCACCCAGGCTGAAAGCGTCTCCTGTCCCTGCTTGTCCCCACCTCCCTTCCCCCATGGCAAGCTCTGCTCCCAAACATGCCCACTCCCCCCAAGATGCCTGGAAACAGAGCAGGGAGGAACTTTCTGGATTTTCAGATCCTTCCATTGGCTGGATTAGGAGATCAAGGCTCCATGCAGCAGAGAGAGCACTGAATTTGGAGTCAGGGGAGACTGTTTCTAAATACACCTCTTCCACTTATTCCTAACGTGGCCTTGGAAAAGTCAGTTCACCGCTTTGAGCCTCAGTTTCCTCAGCTATGAAATGGGCATAACAAAGCCCACCTCCTGGAGCCGGAGTGAAGTACTGAACAATAAACACTGGTGACACCATTCCCGTCCCATCAGATGAGGGTGGTGTCGATGGGGCAGGACTCTATGCACCCCCTATTCTCAGCAGCTCCGAGCCAGAGGCACAGGAAGCAGGGCTGGAGGACAGAGCAGCCTCCAATGCCAGGTCAGGGGGAGAAGCTGTGTCTCGTGCCCTGCGTCACGCTGCTTGGCTGAGCCTTTCCCTCCAGCCAGGAAATGAGGAGATAGCTTGAGGTCAGAGAGGCTCTGAGCCTCCGAGAGGCGGGAGGCTGGGGCGCCCGACCCCCACCGCCCTCATACGCACCCAAAGCCACCTGCACCCAGAGGCCTGTCTGTGCAGGGGGGAATAGAGCCCTGGGGACTAAGAGACATGGGGGGTGGGTTGGAGCCTGAACAGAAGGTCAGGCTCCCAGCAAGCCCAGGGGGACTCTGGAGCCCTGGGACCCAGAGACCTGCTCCCAAACAACCCTCCACCCTCCGCTACTTCTCCTCCACCGTAAAACCAAAGGGACTGGGCCCGAGGACTGCAAAGCTGCTGAAGAGGACGCCAGGCTGTCTAGCCCTTGGTAGGGAGCAGAGGAGGGAGGCGGGAGTGAGACCACGCCAGGCAGGGAACTCTTCAGAGAAGGCAGGCAGAGAGGGCCGAGAGGCAGAGCTAGAGCCCCTTCATCACTGAGAGGACTATGACAAGGCCACCGAGAACTTAATAAACCTCCACTGTCACTTCTCTCTCCTCACCTTGCTCAATCTCTCAGGAGTATTCCTCATGTCTGGCCACTCCCACCTTCTTTTTTTTTTGAGACAGAGTCTCACTCTGTTGCCCAGGCTAGAGTGCCGCGGCGTCAGCCTAGCTCACAGCAACCTCAAACTCCTGGGCTCAAGCAATCCTTCTGCCTCAGCCTCCCGAGTAGCTGGGACTACAGGCATGCGCCACCATGCCCGGCTGATTTTTTCTATATATATTTTTAGTTGGCCAATTAATTTTTTCCTATTTATAGTAGAGACGGGGTCTCACTCTTTCTCAGGCTGGTTTCAAACTCCTGACCTTAAGCCATCCACCTGCCTCGGCCTCCCCGAGTGCTAGGATTACAGACGTGAGCCACCGCGCCCGGCCCACTCCCACCTTCTTGAAACTATCACTTCTCTTCTTCCCTGGCAACACGCTCACCTAGGTTTCCTCCTCCTCCAGGGCCACTTACTTCTCCGACTTCTCCCCAAGACTTCTCTGCCTAAATCTTGGAGTACCCCAGCTCCCCACCCTCTGCATCGACCCTCTGTCTCCACGGACCTCACCTGCTCGGGTTGCTCCATCTGTCATCTATGTGCTGATCACCTTCAAGTTTGTATCTCCAGCTCTGACCAGGCCTTTGGCCTGCAAACTCGTTCACCCAACTGCCTATTCCATATCTGGGGCATCTCAGATTCAACAAGCCCAAAAAGCACCTTTGATTTCCCCTACAAATCCACTCCTCCCTCTCCCTACCAGCCTTCCCTATCTCAGGAAGCAGCACCTCCATCCGCCAGTGGCTCAAATACCCCAAAGAATTGCCCTTGATTTCTTCTCCCATTCCAGCACAGTCAGCCCTATCGGCTCGCCTCCCGAGACTGAGTGTTTATCACCGTCCCCGAGCAGCTGCGGCCCCACCCTGCCCTCTCACCTGCCCCATCACATCCGTCGTCTCCTGGCCTTCTGCTGCCAGGCTTGCGGCTTCACGCAGCGGCCAGGGCACCGTGCCCCACTTACGTTTTCCAGCGGCTTCCGCCACAACCAGAATAAAAACAAATACTGTACCGTGGTGTCGCAGATCATGTTCCCTGGAAAGGCTCTGAGGTGGAAAGTGGCGTGTAGGACGTTCGCACCACTGCGTTCACACAGGGCCCTGAGCATGCGCTCAGCGTCGGGGCTGCATGGAAGGAAGGAAGCAGGACTGGCAGGGGAACGCTGGACTGCCATGCAGCTGCAACGGAGGCCTCAGTCGGTCCCAAAAGGGCCCTGCAGCAGCGATGGCTCTTCAGAGTCGTCCCCAGTAAGGGGGTCAAGTCTCGCACTCCCGAGCCAACCTGTCGTTGAGGTGGGCTGCCTTCCCCCCAGGAAGAAGGCATGACCCTGGGTTGCACCGGGCGGCCCTCTTCAGCTGACAGCAATTGTAGAGAGGGACTCGGCTGAGTGCTCCCAGCTGCTGGGGGCAGAGGGCAGCCCCCCGCAGCACCCACTATAAGATCCAGCATCATCTGGCTCCATCACCCCCCCATCTCCCACCACCCTTCCCTGTGTTTCCTGTGCTTCAGCCACTCTGACCTCCATTTGGCCCCTAAAACAAGCCCAGGAACTCCACTCTTGCCATTCCTTCTGTGTCTCAGCTTCCCCATCTGTAAATAATCACACCTACCACATAGGTGTGATGGTGATGGTGATGGTGATGGTGATGGTGATGGTGATGGTGATGGTGATGGTGGTGATGATGATGATGGTGGTGATGATGGTGATGATGATGACAACGGTGATGATGATCATGATCATGATGATGGTGATGATGAGGAAGGAACCCTCCTCCCTCAGATTATTGCATGGCTGCCCCTTCTCATCACTCAGGCATTGTCTCAAATGCCACCTCCTCAGAGAGGCCCTCCCTGACCACCAGAGCCAAGGCAGCACACACTCCTGGTCACTGCCCACCTCACTACCCCAAGTTTATCTTCTTTGTAACACTTAATAGTACCTAATAATATTTATTTGTTTGTTTATTTCAGTGGTTCTTAACGAGGGTGATTGTGACCCCTCAGGGGACATTCGGCAATGTCTGGAGACGTTTTTGGTTGTCACGATGGGCAGGGGGAGTGCTACTGGCATCTAGTGGGTGGAGGCCAAGGATACTGCTAAACATCCTAAAATGCACACAGCAGCCCCCACTGCAAAAAATTATCTGGTCCAAAATGTGAATAGTGCTAAGGGGGAGAAATTCTGGTTTACGTGCTTATTTTTTCTCTTCCATGAAAATGTCTGTCTTGTTCTGTCTTCTGTCCACAACACTGACACCTTGTAGATGCTCAGTCAATACATGTTGGCTGGTAGTGCCTATGATAAGGTTTCATACATGGTAAGTTTCACATCACTAGCCCCATCCTCATATCACCATCACCATTATCATTATCATCACCGTCACTATCACCATCATCACCATCATCATCATTATCATCACCATGATTATTATTGCTTCTGATTATATAACACTTCCCGTGCCAGACACTGCTCTTTACATATATTGATTCATTTAATCCTCTCACCATCACCATCACCATCACCATTACCATCAGCACCACCATGGTCATCATCACCATCACCATCACCATCATCACCGTCATCACCACCATCATCACATCATCATCACCATCACCATCATCACCATCATCACCATTACCATCATCATCATCACCATCACCATCACCATCATCATCACCATCACCATCATCACCATCATCACCACCATCATCATCACCATCATCATCACCATCATCACCATCATCACCATCATCACCATCATCACCATCATCACCATCATCACCATCACCATCACCATCATCACCATCATCACCATCACCATCACCATCACCATCACCATCACCATCATCATCACCATCATCACCATCATCACCATCACCATCGCCATCACCATCACCATCACCATCATCATCACCATCATCACCATCACCATCGCCATCGCCATCACCATCATCATCACCATCACCATCACCATCATCACCATCATCACCATCGCCATCACCATCATCACCATCACCATCATCACCATCATCATTATCACCATCATCATCATTATCATCACCATGATTATTATTACTTCTGATTACATAACACTTCCCGTGCCAGACACTGCTCTTTACATATATTGACTCATTTAATCCTCTCACCATCACCATCACCATCATCATCATCATTACCATCATCACCATCATCATCATCAACATCATCACCATCATCATTATTACCACTACCATCATCATCACCACCACCATCATCATCATCGCCATCACCACCACCATCATCATCATCTCCATCATCACCAACACCATCATCACCATCATCGTGGTTGCTGAGAGAATACGTGATGAGCTCTGTAATTTAATAGCTGTGTGAACTCGGTGAGTCATTTAACCTCCCTGAGCTTCAATTTGCAATTTGCTCATTTGTGAAATAGCATAAATGAATAGGAATGTGAACATTCAGGCAACCAACATTTACCAAGATCTCACTGAGTTTCTGTCCTGTCCACTGTCTAGAACCATTTTGGGGATTATGGGAGCTCCATGCATTCATTCCTTGGGACCTGCTCACATGTCGCCTTCCCTGTGGACCCTTGCCTGATCCCTGCCCTGCCCAGCCCCCACCATCACTGGGCAGAGTAAGTCTCTCCTCCTCCAGGCTCCCAAAGCCCCTTATTCTCACCTGCACAGCAGTGAACCACGCTGCTGCTTGAAATGCTCAATATGTTCTCAGCCCTATCAGACTGGGTCCCTCTTTTATAACCAATAGTTTGTAATGGCTCCTTTACAGCCCTGAAATGAAATTCATGCATAGTATAACCCACCTAGACACATCGTTGGAAAATAAGTCACCATAAAGCCCAAACTTCAATATAAAAGAAAAGCGAATTGAAGATCATTTATAATAAAATATGTGTTTCAATACCTACGTGCTCAAGTTCATCTACACTAGACGACCTGATGAAGTCAGAGGTTTGTACTCACACACTGGATCACGACAGGGGCCTCGGCCTCAAATGCAGCCTGACACTCGGCGGCTGTTTCTGGGACTCGACTGCCACAAAGGGCGTTGCCACTGGAAATGTGATTTTCCGAAAATGATGAATAACTCCAGGTAACACTTCCAACGGAACAATCTTTCTTCAATTTACACGGCAGTAGTATTCCTGGAAAATTCAGTGAATAGTAAATGCATGCCACTTTATGTTTATGTATAAAACAGAGTTAGGTTCCAGGCTCAAATAATTATAAACAGGTTTTTCACCTACTTGAACGTCGACCAGGATAGATGGGGGATGACAGGTGACACATCATTGCCACAGGATCATGCCTTGTACTTGAAGGACACTTGGCACCCTTGGCCACACCCACTAAATGCCAGCAGCATCCCCTATAGTAGTTGCAACATCAAAAATGCCACCTACTTGTTCACAAAACTGTCCCTAAGGGATGGCAGTGTCCCCGTGGAGAATTTCTGGTCTAGCTTGTTTGCCTCTTTCACCCTCCTATGAGCCCCCAGAGGACTGATGAGCTTGTCCTGAAGGAGCTGGGGACACGATAGGTGCTCAAGACATTCTGATAGGCTGAAGTACACGCGGCCAGTCCCAGAGGTCACCTGCAGAAAGATGAGCCAGCAGCTTCTTATGCCTCAGCCTATAGTGGGATAGCAGGGGTCCTCTGGCCCTGGGGGAGTGCCAGTCCATGCCCAGGGCAAGCCAGAGGTGCCAGGGAGCTCACAGCCCACACACAGCCCTCCTCGGATGTGGCCTGGGACTGCAGGGTAAATCCCTCAGGTCCTTTCCCCTCCATGGACCACTCGGAGTCACGCTGCACACGGTGTCTCCGCGAGAGCCCAGGAGTCTGAGCCCAGCAGCCCACAGAGATAACCCTCGCTAACACCCCTGCCTGGCTTTGTCCCCATCCCATCCCACTGCCCCACTCCCTCCCGGTGTTTCCTGGGGTCACCGCCCAAATACACTGCCTGTACCCAAATGCTTGTCTCAGTGCATTTCAGGCACTCTTGCTGTACAACAGACACCCCAAAGTGGCTTGAGACAGCAAGGGTTTCTGATCTCCCCTGATTCTGCACGTTGGCTGGGAAGTTCCTCTGAGGTTTCACCATGTCTCAGGTGGCCACATTCAGTTGGAAGGTCCCCCAAGCTGAAGGTCAAAGCCGACCTCTCCTACGTATAGGCAGGTGGCTTGGGCAACACTTCACCCTCCTCCTCGTGGCTTCTTACCCTGCGGTAGCTAGCCTGGCTGCTGACAGCGCCCCAGGATGGCCCCAGGAGAAAGCTGCGAGCCTCTCGCGCCCATGCCCCAGATCTCAGACAACAAAACAAGTCACAGGGGCACCCCAGGTCCTAGGGTGGAGGGGTGGGGTGCACAGAAATAGGCATTGCCTCTGGATGGGAGTAGCAGCAAAGGGGTGTGCGCTAAACAACCTTTCTCTTGGGACCTGCTTTGAGGAGGGGTAACCCCAAATTAATACGTCAGCAAGAATCAAGCAGCGAAGTGGGCAGATGAACGTCTGACAGAGGGGAAGACGGTAGACATGTAGAGAGCTTTGGAAACACTAAGGACTGCCCAAGCAGCTGGTGCTGGCCGGTGCATGTAGCTCCTGGACACGCAGGCTGGGAGGCAGTCGAGACATCTTTAGCATCTCTGGTTCCACTGCTAAACTTGTATTTTTCCATAAGACTGCATAATTCACCAAAGATACAATTACTTAAGGCAGAGCATAAACAGTGTGCGCCGTGAGCCCATGGGGTCTGTAATTCAGATATGTCTCCAGGGATAATTAAAACCTCCTCCGTGAAACAGGAAGTCTTGAAACAGCACCGCGGCGGTGTGCCCCTGTGCCTACGGAACCCAGGGTGGCAGCCGGGGTCTCTGCAGGGCAGGAGGAGGAGCTGAGGGTGGGGAAGGAGAAGGTGGCCAATTAGCAACCCTTAGAGGACTCTCCAAGAAGCCTGGAGAGGGGACACCCAGCTGCAGCAGCTGGAGGGAGTTCAATGTCAGCAAGAACTTCTCTTAACATCAGGGGCCGTTTTTAGACCACAGCACAGGGGTGGAGGGAAGCCTGGCTCAGACATGGGCAGGATTCAGGTAAGACAGGCCCACCTAGTTGTGTTCTGTGTCCAAGGCTAGGGGTTAGGGAAGGGTATTCTTTCTGTATAAGGGAGAAGAAGGGATTATCAAGACTGGAAGACTTACTTCATGTCAGACACTGTGCTAGGCACGTCATACTCATTCTCATTCAATCTGTACCCATTTTACAGATCTGAAAGCTGAACCTCAGAAAAGCAAAGTGCTATGTCCAAGAGCATAAAGCTGTCACATGGCAGAGCAGGGACCCAGGTCTTTTGACTGGGTGCTACAGAAGCGTCTGGAGGAGGCCAGCAAACAAGATGAAGCACCTAGACAGCAGAGAGAAGAGAAGAGACCCTCCAGAAGAGAAGAAATGGCTGTGCCTTAGAATACCTGAAGGCTGGTCACAGAGAAGAGAGGTGGGCCTTATTCTGCATATCCCCAGAAGCCAGAACCAGGCCAGGCAGTGGATTTTATCAGGAGATAGATTTCAGTTTGATATAAGAACTTTCTAACAGGCAGAACTGTCCCACTCTCCAATGAATGAACCGTATGGATAGGTAGTGAGTTCCCCATCCTTGGAAGTATGAAGACACAAGCTCGATGCTCCCCCAGCAGAACTTCTGTAGAAAGGCCAGCCCTGGTACCTGGTACCTGGTACCTGTGCAGTGTCTTGGAGCTTGAGGTTCCCGGGAGGGGCTGGGCTGCCCCTGGTGTACAGGGACAGAGTGGAGTCTCTCCTGAGACTCAGTGGCCGATGCAGGGCTCTGGGCCCCCTTCCCATCTTCTCTGGCCTCCCAGACCCTCCAGATGTCTCATTTGCTGCTCTCCCGGCAGAGCCACCGGCTGAGGGGTCAGGAGGTGCCCCCCACGCCCCTGCATGCTGAATGGCAACGAGTTAACCTGCTGACCCTTAATCAAAGTCTCCAAGCACAGCGGCTGGATAGATGCGGCCGTTTCTCCAGCTCCAATTACTCGACAGGAAGTTCATCTGGTGACAAGTGGCAGAAGGAGCAGAAGACGGAGACAGCGAAGATGAAACAGTCCTGGGGGATCCATGGCCTCAGCCGAGGGCGGGGCCCTTCCATCCCAGCCCAGGCTCACAGAGCTTCCGCCTCCTGGGGGTCCCCAGCCAGGCTGGGGTGAGGGACAGGCAGGCAGGGGACCGGGAGACAGTCCAGGCCTGGCAGGGTCAGGGAAGTAGACCACGAAGCCACACACACTCCTCCATTCTGGGGGTTTCTGGCGTCACTTGGGGACCATCTTAAGACTGTGGGAGGCTCCTGTCAACTCTGGGGTGTCCCTTCTACCCCCGTTCTACCCCCTGCGTTCCCTCTGTACCTGTCAGCCCTACGGGATCCAGGAAGGGGAGCATGGCCAGAACCCCCCCCCTGCACTGGGCCCCTGAGACCCTGCCCATGCCCGGAATGGAACTGAGATTGTTGCCGTGGCAAGGATGTCCAGAGCAGGGTGGTCTCAGGGTCTCGCCAACGCCCCTTCCTCTGCCCTGCCCCCAGAGATTCCTCCCCATTCAGAAGTACACGGGGTGGGGGGATTCTGGGCCTTAAAGCCCCATGCTGGGGAGCAGACACAGTCCCTGAGGGAGTGTTGTCTGATGGGAAGACAGGGACCCTGCCCCGGAGGAGCTCCCAGTCTGAGGGGGGAGACGGAGTTCTGAGGTCAGGAACCCCGGTCCGGTCCGAGAGAGGAAGACAGCACACAGAGATGGACGCCCGAACCTCACAAGCTGGCGGTAACAGGCCCCGCCCACCCCCGCCCCTCTGTCACGCCTATGCCCGTCAGTGCTAAGACAAGAAGCAAGGGGGTCAGCCCGGGAGCCCCCCTACCTGGGCGTGGCTTCCCCCACCTGTAGCCTCAGAAGGTGCCTCCCAGAGCACAGGAGCTCGGGTCTGTGCAGCTGCGGCAGCCAAGGAAGAGCAGCTTATTAATTTAATCCTTAAGCAAATTTACAAAATTGTCAGTGGATTTGCAGGAAGCAGAGGGAAGTGGCTTCCGGGGGAGCTGCCAGCCGCTGCCCTGCCAGGGGGTCTGCGTAGCTGTCGGGGCGCAGCTGGGGAGGGGAGAGGCCGCTGCCTCGGAGCCACCCCCGCCCCAGCCCCTGCGGGCAGGGCCCCTTCCCCGACAGTCTCAGCTCCAGAAGCAGAACCTGAAAATCAGTCAGGGAGGACCTGAGCCACCTCGGCCACTAATAGAAATAATCATGAGACACCGAGTAAGTGTCGCGGCCGTGCCAGACACCGACTGGCACGAACGAAGCAGGTGCTATTATTACCACCATTTACAGACGGGGCAACTGAGGTGCAGGAAGGTTAAGTAACTCATTGCCCAAGGTCACGCAGCTCGTAAGTGGCAGAGTCAGGATGCAAGCCAGGCCGTCTGGCTCCAGATGTCGCCGTTCTTATCCTCTCCGCCATTCCACGTCACAGTCTCTTGCTTCTCTCTTTCTTTTCCTTTCAGCTTCTATCAAAAGCAGGAGAGGCCAAGGAGACCCATCCTCCCATCCCCATGGAGAGGCTAAGCCAACTACCCCTCCTGGTGTCCCTAAGGGCAACCCCGAGTGTCACCCTGGCCACTCCTCCTCCTCCGAGCTCCCGAGACGCTCAGTTCCAGGTGACACCTCCAGCTGCCACCGACGACGTCTTCCACTGCCGTGGGAACCAGCACTTCCCTGGAGGGTGGGAGCCCCCCAGGAACCCAGACCTGGGGTCCGAGCCGTACCACAGTGCATGCAGGTCCCTGAGCGAGGCCAGCCTCTTGGATGGGGTCCCAGGCCTCCGAGTCCTGCAGCCAGTCGCCCGTCTGCTTAGGAAGGCCTATGCCCGGTTGCCTTCTGGTTTGAAGACAAGGCCACCAGGAGCCAGTGCAGCCCAGCCTGGCTGCCTGGCTCTGGCATCCCCCAGGAGGCTGGGCCCAGTTAACCTGTTTGGAGAGTTCACTGATGGAGCACCAATAAGGAATTAGGAAAGCCCTGACCAGCCCGTGACCCCCTCCGGGCCACTGTCCCTGGTCCCTGGCCAGGCTCCAGCACCTCTGTCCGGCAGATCCCTCATTAGCATCTTATTGTGAGAAGCATATGCAATGAGGCATTGGAGAAAATCCCCAGCATTTAAATTCATTAGCAGTCGCTGGAAGTCTTCAGTGCGGAGGTGGAATTATCGCTAAACTGCTTTTAACTTACCAGCTGTGCACAAAAAAATGGCAGAGGAGGCCAGGCTTTAGGGTTTGGGGGGGTGGGGAGGGAGCAAAGGGCTGCTGCCGTCCGGGGGCCCAAGCTCAAGCCAGGGGATGCCAAGGCTCCTGGCTGCAGGGCTGTGTTTTCTCGATTCTTTTCAACGCCCTAATGATGAGTGAAAAATTCAATCAACCAGCTGGCTTGTCCACTTAGAGACAAACAGCCGCCTCGACTGGTATCGATGTGGCTGTACAATTCGGGTTAAGTTTTGTGACCCCGATTCTCTCTGCTCGCCGTCTGATGGATGGTGGAGGAAATGTCTTTCCTCTCCCTGGAGTGGCCTTTCTCCCCCTGCCGGCCAGACCTTCCCCTGGCTTCAGTGGCCCCTGGAGGGGGCGGTGGCATTTCCTGACATCCTCCCCTTCTCCCAACCAAGGTCTGCCTGCCCACAGCGCCACGACCTTGCTAAAGTCTGTCTCCTCCACGCACCTGCACCCAAGCATCCCAGGGGGTGGCATTCGGCCCGTGCGTATCCCACAGTCCAGTCAGCCCCCCGTGCCAAAGATCGGCTCGACGAAGGTTCACCGAATTAATTAATTGATTGATTAAACGTTCCTCCCTGCCTGCAGTGTCAATCACAGTGGCCGGCTCATTGTCATTGCTCAATAAATATTTGCTGAATAAATGTTGAATGACAGATAAGTGGTAGATGCAGGGGTGGGGTGGGGTAAGGAGGGGAGGATTTAGGAATTCAGTGCTTTCTTCGACAAATATTAATTGAGTAACTAATCGGAATGATGGTTAATATTTGTACTGGGCATACTATCTGCAAAGCACATGTTAATTCATGTACTATTTATAACAACCCTGCAAAGGGGGGTTCCAACACTGTCCTTATTGTACAGATGCAAAAACTGAGGCATCTGAGCTGCCCGGCTACTGTGCCACGCAGCGTGGATTTGAATCAGGACGTCTAGTTCAATGGCAGCACACTCCAGGACAGGTAAAGTGTGAGCCACGCAGGTAACTTTAAATTTTCTGGAAATTCTAAAACATAAAAATAAATAAGTGAGATTAGTTTTTATAAGATGTTTTATTTAACCCACTATATTCAAAATATTATTTGGACATATAACCAACATTAAAAAAAATATTAATGCGATATTTTACGTTCTTATTTTCACACTGAGCTTTGGAAATCCAGTGTATACTCTACACTCTCAGCACACCCCACGTCAGACTCCCCAACTTTCGCCTGCTCAGCAGCGCAGGTGGCTCGTGGCTGCTGCACTGGAGGATGCTAACCTGAAGTCCGGATTCTTAACCACTGTGCTCTCCTGCCTCCCGGTGTCTGGTACAGTGCTAGACACTGAAGACAGAAAGAAGGACCGGCAGGCCACAGTGCTTTTAAGAAGCCACAGTTTTAGGGGGATACACAGAGGCTGAGGAGGCAAGGAAGTGAGGTCAGCAGGACGTGGTGGCCTCGCGTGGTGGAGACTGAGCAGGTCTGATCCCCTGCTTTCTGGTGGGGCTACTGGGTGGGCAGTGCGGCCAGAGTGCAGGTGGAGGGAAGAAGATGCTGGGTTTGGATTCTCCCTGTAAGCAGGGACATGAGAGGCCCTGAGGGATGGGGCTTAGTGTAGCTCTGGAGAGAGGCAGGGCTGGAGGTATGGACCAGGCAGAGTCTCTGGATCCTGCCCTGCTTGAAAGACAAGGCCCGCACAGGATGTGGTCACATGCGGTCAGGTAAAAGGAAGAAAGTGTGCTGGGGATTTAGGACTAAGGAGACCACATTTTAAGGGAATAACAAGTCAACTGTACTAGCTCATTTAATCTGTGTTAACAGCTTTAGGGAGTAGACAACTGAGGCCCAGAGAGGTCAAGCGATTTGTCCTAAGGCACACAGCCAGTTAGCGATCACACTGAAGCAAGAATCTGAGTCTCCAGTGTCCATCCATCCATCCACCCAGCAGCTGCTCACCGAGCACTTACTACATGCAATGCACCGGGCACTGGGGTTCATGTTCAAGTTAGCATGTGCCGTGTCCAGGATGCAAAGAAAAGGAAGGGCTTGGCAGCAAGGAGAATGTCATGGCATGAACAAGACCGGGTGGTGGGAGCTAGCAAGTGGACAACTCCCGCCTAGGAGCAGGAAAGCTGGGCTCGTGAGCCCACGGTGTGGCCTCCCCTCCCTGCCCTCCTCTGTGCAGCAGGGAGACTGGCCTGGAGCTGCCCTTGCCCGTACAGCTGGGCCTTGGAGTCCCCTCACAGCTGGCCAGGCACACAGGTGCCTGCACCCTGGCCTGGGGCATCGTTCCTTCCAGGAATAGGGATGAGCCAGGCTTGGGAAACAGCAGCCTGTGTGGCCCCTGAGGACGCTGGGAGCAGAAGGGGAGGGTGGGAGGCTGTCTAATCCCGGTCGTAAAATCCACGGGCATCCTCGCCCTCCCCATTCGTTGTCGCTGCGCCTGTTTCACGTGTGAGGGAGCCCAGGCTCACCTGGCCACATTCCAGGCAAAGCACATCGCCCGCGCAAGGGGCCACGTCTCCTTCCAGGTTTGCCAGGTTCAGGGGAAAAAGCACAGGACTCCCAGTTACATTGGAATCTCGGATAAACAGCAAGTAACTCTTTAGCAGAAGGACATGCCACTCCATGTGTTGGGCCCAACACGTGGATGAAAGGACCTCCCCAAGCTTTTGGCTTCAGATGCAAGAGAGGCCTTCCCGTGGGATCTCACCTGCTGCCAGGGAGGTCAGGAGGGAGAGGCTATTCCAGATCGGAAGACATGGGGATTGTCGTCAAACGACGGTCAGGGTGTCAGCTTCAAGCAACCTGCAGCACCTGCCTCTAGTGACAGTGACTCGGTCACCTCCGATCACTCTGTCCCCCGCAAACTGCCACACAGGCCCCACAGCCCAGAGCAGCAGAGCAGGACTCGCTGCGCTGCAGAGAGGAAGACACTGGGCAGAGAGACAAGCTGGTTGGGACGAGGCGGCCATGTCACAGACCGGGAAGGCTGCCCCAAATGACAGGCACAGACCTGGAGCCCAGCCGCCTGATCTCCCAAGTCTAGCAGGCACCTCACCGTCTGGGGAGTGAAAGCTGAGAAGCAGTGCGGCTGCAGCCCCTCCCATGGCCCCCAGAGCCACACGGGGAGCCCAGGGACCGCTGCCACAGCCACCAGCTAATTAGCCAAACGAGGGCCCACGCTCCCTCCCGAAGGCGGCACCTCCGTTCTGGGACATTAGCTTCCTATTAGGAGCCGCTTTCCACTGCAAACACAAGCACAGCCCTGGAGGAGGCCTGGCAGGGTAGGGGCTGGCCTGGGGCGGGGAAGAAGCAAGATGCTTCAGGAAGCCCTTTATGAGCTCTCTAATCCTCTCCTGCTGCAGGCGTGGGGCCGGGAGCCCGAGAAGCCCGGGAAAGGGGCGAAGGGAGTGGGAGAAAGATTTGAGACTCAAGAGAAAATCTTAGACTAGAGAGATGTGGGTGAGGGAGATACACCTGTATTGTCCAGATGGAGAAACTGGGGCCCAAAATCCAGATGTGGTGGGATTGAGGGCAGCTTCTCTTAGTTTAGCTCCAGCTCAAGCCAGGAGCTCTGGCCATCCCTTCTCTGGGTAAAGGGCTTACCCTGGGAGGCGCGTGGGACAGGAAGAGTATGATAGGCACGTGGACCTGGGCCCAGTGTCCTGGGGACAGGCAGGGCTGGCGGGAGCCGGGCAGGGCAGGAAGCCTCCCCTGAGCCGGAACAGCTGTCACAGCTCAGGCTGTTTCGCTCTAGTTTGGAGAGTGAAGGCGAAGGGGGTGGTGCCTGACAGCTGCTGACAGCCGGCTCTCCAGGTGCTCCCGGGTGAGCAGGCCCGTCTCCACAGGCTCTGCCACTCACACCATGCACAGACACGCGCCTGCCACCCAGGAGCGCCAGCAGCCTGGCTTTCATGCATGTGCACACGCTGTGCACACACACGCGCACACACAGCAAAGTGGGGACCTGAAATAGCAACATGGCCCCCAGCAGCCCCCAGAACCGCCACCTGGTCCCTGCTCCTGACCAAGCCAGGACGTGGCCCAGCCTGTGGTTATCACCACCCCTTTTTGTAACAAACATTCTGTAATGAAATTTACAAACTATGTAACCTACCTCCATGCCTACTTTCTCCCTAATTGTAATATAAAGGAGAAATAAACAGTAGGGAAAGGTTATAATGAAACAATGTATTTCGTTGTGTTAATGCCTGAGTGCCACCACCCAAGGGGACACACGGAGGAGTCGGCGGCTCGCACCTGAACACGGAGGCATCTCATCTCGACACCCACAAACGCTGCTGGATCTGGCGGCTCCTCTTAGGGACTGGGGCGCCGTGGGCAGTGTTGCCATCCACGTCGTGGTTTCCAGCAGGTAGCAATTCTTAGCAAAATGCTTATTGAGACAAAGTCTGATTGTTACTCAATTTGCTGGTGGTTACATTCCTGGAAAATGTTACATTTATCAAATCGTGCCAAGAAGGAGGGGAAACCCAGTAGCACAGCCTCAGGTTACTGTCTGTAGAAACTGAGATTCCAGCCACAGACAAACAAACACAGGTGATTCGCCTACCTGACGCCTGGCTGGACATGGAGCATCTTTAGTGCCACCCAAAAAAATGCGAGGGATGCCCCCGGTCATCAGGAAGGTCCAAAATGCCCCCTGGGGGCAGTGCTGCCCTCTCTGAGGACCACGAGTCCAGGGTGCTGATACCCACCTCTGCAGGCTGGGGCGAAGGACGCAGGGGACAAAGGATGGAAACTGGTTTGCAAATGGGAGGGCCTGTTAGCCAGGTGAAGCAGGGTGGTTACCACCAGGGCCAGCAGTGGAGGCCATGGCTCGAGCACTGGAGGTCGTGGAGGTCCAAGCATCCACGCTGGGCACTGGGC
This sequence comes from Mirza zaza, assembly GCA_008750895.1. Taxonomy (NCBI): domain Eukaryota; kingdom Metazoa; phylum Chordata; class Mammalia; order Primates; family Cheirogaleidae; genus Mirza; species Mirza zaza. The sequence continues at coordinate 48,547 of VSMD01012102.1, read as the reverse complement.
ACGCGTTATCATTGAGGCAAGTCTTGGGTCCTCTTTGCCCGGGGGGCGGGGGGGGCAAGACTGAGGCCCTGCGAGGTTAAGTAACTGGAGCCCAAGTCCCAAGTTTACCTGAGTGCAAAGCCTACTCTTTCTAAGACCCCTCTTGCACTCAGGAAAGGCTCCAAGGAGGAGGGCGTATCTGCAGCCAAGATCATGCCGTTCAAGCTAAAGGACAAAGAGCTTTCCGGCAGGCAGAGATGGAAGGGGAAAGGGGTCCCAGGCAGGGCAATACTGTGAGCAAAGACATGGAAAAGTGCATTCAGGTAGCATGAGCCCTGGGTTTGCTGGGAGCTCAAACTATGTGTAGCTTGATGGGAGATAACTCTGGAAAGATGGGTCCAGGCCAGATAAAATACATGGCCTTGAATGTTCCAGGAAGGAGTTTGGTCTCGAATTGGTAGGGACTAGGGAGCCACTGACGGTTCATGAGCAGGGAAGTGAGGAGCCCAGATCTGCCTTTCTGCAGTCTCCTGAACCGGGCTCCACGGCCTCTTCTCCAGTCTCCCAACTGCACTCAGATCAGCACCTGCTCCTAAGCCAGGCCTCTTCCCCGGGCTGGTGCTGTCGAGGAATTCCTCCCAGCCTCCCCAAGTAGTTTTCGAGCCATAATTAATTACACAGTAACGAGGATCTAATTGCCTTCCCCCTGCCAGCACCCCAGAGAGGCTGGGCTGTACCTGGAAGAAGGTATGTTCAGAAAAAAAAAAAAAGACAACTTAATTAACACCATGAACAAAGAGGCTGCTAATTGCATTGTTTCCAGGACTTGGGAAGACACTTTTCAGGAATGGGAGTCTACTGCCTTGCGCTCATTAGGGAAAACCATGGATCTCCCCTCCTCCCCCAATAAAAGAACAGCAGTAACAGCCAAACCGACTGCAGAATGAAGGCCTCTGCTTTTTTCTGGGAGAGCTAAGGACTGAGGACTCTTCTTGTGCCCATGTTACAGACGGACAAACTGAGACCAAAAAGGGCTCCTTTCCCCAGTGCTCACGTCTGCTGTAAGTCCAACAAGGGGTGTGGAAAGGACAGTGCTGGACTAAGACAGACGCTTCTTGGAAGTTCTGGCCACTTATGAAGGAGGAAGTATGTGCAAAGAAGTGGCAGAGGACCCCAGCCCTGGGTCCCAACAGAGGGTCGGAAAAGCCTCCTGGGGAACCACCCTCCTGGCCTGGGCTCTGCTCACCCCCACCAGGAAGCCCAGAAACTATGGGAAGGGCGGGAACTATGGGGCAGGGTGGGAATCTGCACTTGGGCAGCCTCCCAGCCTGGCCTCTTCCCAGGGCTGGTGCTATCAAGGAATTCCTCCCAGCCACCCCAAGCAGTTTTCAAGCCCTAATTAATTGGGAGGGTGTGGCTCCAAGACCCCTCCGTTCACAGTCAACCTGCTTCAAGTGCCTGAGTAGGAGCTGGGCTCCCACCGCTCCCTGTGCATTTAGTGTAGACGCTACAGGACAGATAGAAAACACTCCACACTTTGCGGGCTATACAGTTTCTGTAACAACTACTCACCCCCTGCCGTTGGAGAGAGACTGTAACATAGACAATACAGAAACAAACAGGCTGTGTGCCAATAAAACTTTATGGGCAAGACAAGTGTTAAGCCGGATTTGTCCACAGGCTGGAGTTTTCCAGCGGCTGGTAGAGCGAAAACTCCCTGAGCGTAGCAGCAGGGCGCTGCCTCCTGCGAGTCCCCCCATGCACTGAGGGACGGTTGTTCCACGAGGGAAACAGACAATGAAAGAAGGTCTGGTGGTGAACACGTGGGAAGGGAGCCGAGCACCTGAGTACCGCGGACCGCAGGCTCTGAGAGGCTGGGCGCCATGCCTCTCGCGTTCCCTTGGAATCTACCCATGGAGTTAGCCCAGTTCCTGGTGTTGGTGCCAACTCCTCCTCCCATCCAGGCATCAGAACAGCATGAAAGGGCACTGCCCATGTTGTTGGCAGCTTCCCAAAGAGGTCAGCAAAGTCCAGATCCAGAAGGCCCCACCCTGCCCCACCCCACTCACCACGCCCCGCGGCACCCTCCATGGTGTGCTGTCCAGCGTGAGCTCCTCGGCCTGGAGCCTGGGCTCGGTCTCCCTGTGGGTGGGCTGCCTCTGGGAGGCTCTCCCACCAGTGTCCCTCCCAGACAGACGGTCCCACAGCGGGGGAGGGTGGGAGAGAGGTGCTGGCAGGATGCATTGTGGGAAAATCCCTAGACAGTGACGAATGAGAGGAAGCCCAAGCAGCTGGACCCAGGAGGACCTGGCTGCAGGCCTGTGGCCGAGGAAGAGGGGAGGGGCAGGCACAGTGGCAGAGGCTTGGCTGTGAGGGGGCTCAGGGCTCTCTAGGAGCTAGAGAGAGTTCCAAAGGATTCCAGTTTCAAAAGTCCTGTGTTTCCGGGAAATGCTCCAGGACAAGGCGGAAGTGTAGATGGAACAGAGATCAAAGGCTGGAATCCCAGCTGGAGATGGGAGAGAATTCAGCACCGGCCACCTTCACCCTAGGGCTGGGCCCTGCTAGCCTCGGACTCCTCCAACTGCCCCGGAGCCAAGAGGCTCTGCCAAGGAGCTGGCGAGTACAGGGGGAAGGGAGGCTGGCAGGATGGTAAGCGGTGGACAGAGTCCAGAAAAGTTTAGGGTGGGGCTACCTCCGGGATGATAAGGCCCTTCCCAGGCACCTCAGAGGACCATGCCCAGTTTATCCTCCTCAGCATAGAGGAAACAGCAATGATCTGAGTTGGGAACACCCTTCTTGAGAAGCGCCACACCAAGCTGGGAGGACACAAAGTCCTTGGAAAATATTATTAATACTGAGGACTCCAATGGGCTAGGCACTGTCATCTCATTTTATATGCACTATCTCATCTAAATCTCTAGAAAAACCTTATAAGGTAGGTATTTTTATGCCTACTTTACAGATGAGGAAACTGAGGTTCCAAGATAATGAAATCATCTGCTCAAATTCAACAGAGCCAATAAGTAGCAAGGTTGGATGCAAACCCAGTTCTGTCCGACTCCCGGGCATTTCCTGTATGCCCAAAAATGAAACTCAAAACACTTACCAACCAGCATGGATGTCAACCGAGCAGAACAGATGCCAAGTGTGAGCAATAAGCACACTGGACTGACGAGCACCAGGCAATAACTCCAGCGTGGCATCGCCAGGCTGTGCCCCCCAGCACCAGCCCCCTCCCACAAACACACTCCCAACAGCAAGCCATCCTGCGTTATCTTCTTTGATGTGGAAAGTCGCTAAAAACCCAGCGTCCACCAATCAAACCAGCCCACTGTCAAAGGACCCAGGGATGTCCCAGCACAGATTGGAGCAGGAAAGGCCTTTGAAGATCATCTCACCCAACTCTCTCACTTTGCAGACAAGAAAACTTAGGTCCAGAGAGGGGAACTGACTTGCCCAAGGTCACACGGCAAACTGGCGGCAGACTCTAGTCCTGAGAAACAGAAATGCCCATCCCAATGCTCCATTCCACCCTGTGCACACTGCCGGTCGTGCTACAGCTCGAATCTGTCCTTGTAAAAAGCAGCCTGGCAACTCGGAAGATGAGTTACAGAACCGTTCATACCCTTTGACCCGGTAATTCTCCTTTTGGGAATAAACCCTTGGGAAATAATCCAAAGAGAGGGGGGAAAAAAGTGATTTGACAAAGATGTCTGTGGCAACGCTGTTTGCAAGATTGAAAATTTGGCCACCACCCAAATGCCCAACAAAAGCACTGAGCAAACGATGGTCTTATTAATGTGCTGTAGTTATTAAAAATGACAGCTCTGTACACTAAGTGGATACAGCAGAAACATTCATGTAAAATACCGTTAAGTGGGAAAAGCAGAAAGCATCTTCACACGTTGGTTACGACCAAGCAAAGCAAGTGCATGTGTGAACAAAGGCTGAGGGATGGAGAGAGATGAAAATGGTGCATTGTTCAGTTGAGGATTTTTTTTTCCCCAATGAATGTTGTTTAGTGTCAAAAATCTAAAGTTATCCAACAGCAATGGAGGAAAATTAGCAATCGGAGAACACTATTGCATCCGAATCCACCAAGCAGGGTCCTGAATCCCACCACCTCCCCTTCCGTACCCCGTGGAGAGATTGGCGTCTGTCTCCCGCAAACCATCGTTTCAGAAGGATGCTCGACAAACCGCTTTGGTCACATGTGACGTCGGGAAGTCCTCCCAGACGTCTAGCCATCTCCTCGAGACTTCTGCAGAAGTAAAAAGAGGCTCCCTGGAGGCATCTTGGCCAAGAAGATGGAACCAAAGAAATGGAACCAAAGGAAAGAGGGAAGCAGAGAGAAACAGAGAAATGAAGAGAGAGGGAGACAGAGAAACCGGGAAGGAGACGGTGAATAGTAAGCTTCACACAAGCGCATTTGAGGGAAATCAGAAGCGTTATTGGTTCCAGGCCCAGGAGGAATTATGAAAATCCTTCCGAGCAGAGAGAGCTGGTGTAAGCAGAGGTGCTGCAATGGCAGGGAGTCGGAAGACTGGGTGGCAGGCGCTGGCTGAGCTGAGTGAGGAGCACTAAAGGATGGGGGAAGGACTGGGGGGTGGGGGGGGAAATCCTAAGGGAGGAATAGACCAACCCCTTCTAGCCCCCTCAACTCCATCCTAAATGAGACCAGAATTCATGGCGTGAGCCTGGCAGGACCGTATCATGCAAGGTCTTTGGTCACAGCACCGTCACCACTAGCACCACCACGGCCACCACCACGTGACACTGATGAGGATCGATGTCCTTAAGCAAAGGAGGGAGCAATTATTTACTGAGCAACACCATGAGCCAGTCACTCAGTAGTAACTTACAGTGCCGGGACTGTTATCCCCATTTTGCAGATGGAGACTCTGAGACTCAAGGAGGCGATTTGACTCGTGCAAGTCCATCCACACTGGTAAACGATGGACCCAGGATTCAAACTTGCCACTGCTTGATCCCAAAGGCTGTGTTTTCCACCCGACCACACTCCAGGAAAGGAAACAGCGCCACCAGGGACAGGCAGGGGCCTTGTAAAGTCACGATACGTCTCACTTCTTTAGGCCTTTGTGCCCCTTGAATCGAGGCTAGCGACGGCCAGAATGACAATTTAGAGTTTTACCTTCAGGAACAGCAGGAATTAGACAAGTTGTAGGGAAAGAAGCTTTGAGAGGCACGGGGAACTCCTAACGTGGCTGTCTGCACTCGCCTCTGGTTACCGTCATAGCTTGGATCGTCAATATTCTTGGAAAGACAGGCATGCACTCGCTATTGTGCGTGTGGCTGTCGGATCCTGCTAGGACAGGCCAGCTTTGGACCTGGCTGTTTAGGAAGGAGGGTGTGTGGATCTGAAACATAAGCCCTGATACCTTGGACAAGCCAAAGAAGGGATCATCACGCTTGCTGACCACTGTGCCGAGGTGACATATGGCAAGTGACCGGGTCACAGCTGATGGGACCTGGCATGGGCTCCTAGACTGGGCTGGGCGCGCCCTACCCTAAAAGGGCTGGGCTGGGCTGGTCAGAGTCTCTCTTTGCAGAATTTGAATTGGAAAATACATACAGGAGTTAAGGAAGCCCAGGCCACAGCCAGGAGGCTGGCAGGGGTCACAGGGGACCAGGAGTGACCAGAAGTTACAAGTAAATAGGAATTGTGAGGCATTCAGACATTGAGAAAAGGAGGAGAAAGCCATTGATTGCAGGAGAAGCAGACAGACCCAGGGAGAAGCCACCACGTGGGGCACAGCTGAGCTGTGTTCAGGATGTCTCAGCAGCAGGACACCCCAGCAACACTCAGTGCTACTGGGGGAACGAAAATATCAGATGCTATAGTCGCCTAGGACCCCAACTTTTTTTTACTGGACTGGGACGCCTGAATCCTGTTCTTCCTGTGGGATTCCTGCCTACCTCACTATTAGAGTCTTATAAGTTCTATTCATTGAGGAAACTTAAGTAGATGTCTCTGTCCCTTACAATCCAAAGGTCTGCACTGAGCCCAGAATTAGGCTGGATCCCCCTCTAGCCTGTCCCGCAGCACCCGAGCTTCGCTGGCTGTCCTACTGAAATGCTCCTCCCCTGCTCACCCTCGGTCAGGTCTTTCCCTCTGTGGAAGCTCCGACTCAGGCAGTGCTTTCTCCAAGAGACTCCCAAGCTCCCCCTGGCTGAATCAATGATTCTGTTCTCCCAACCTCTGGGCCCTACAGTCATGTCCTCGTTAAGCACGTGATGCAGTCTGTCTGGGTGCCCAGCTCCCTTGTGGACGTTTCCTGAACAGCTGAGCCAACTCAGAGCACCTGGGGTCTGTTCACAGCACCTTCTGGTGGCCCAGCCCTCGTCTCCCTCAAACCCCGCCCCTTGCCACCCGCTATCTTGTGGATCACTTTGCTACCCCAGCTGGCTGGTCCCTGTGCAATCTCCCAGTCTGCCATCTCTGGGATAGCTTTGACCACTACCTCCCTCAGTCCCCAACCCGGTCACCCAGGATCCCAGAGCCACCAGCATCAGGGTATCATTTAGCTGCATGTCATCCCACCATCCAAGTCGTCGAGGGGCAGGTAGGAGGTTTCTAGACCCTCGCTCTGCGCTCCCCAGGGGATGCGGCCCTGTCCCCAGCACAGGCCCCCCACACCGATACGGGGCCACTCCCAGCCATTAATAAGAGCAGCAGCATCGAGTGGTTCGTTACTTAGCAATTTGCAATCATTAATTAGTGGAAATTGCAGATTGGGGCCATGAAGGAGGGTGGCGTGATTAAGCTCATTTAGAGATCAAGTTAATCGAGTGATGGAGAGGGATGGCTGCCTGGTCAAGAGCAAGAGCCCTTCCTGAACCCACCCGGCCAGCCTCTGGCTGTGGACCAGGGCTCGGACTCCCTAGGAACAAAACAGGAAGGTGCTGCCTGGAGGTGGCCCGGCCGGGTGAAACAGGAGCATCTAGAATGACAGACTTTGGGATAGACGTGAAAGACTGAAATTGACACCATGGCCACTTCCTAAATTGGTACTTGGTCCAACTTGCCTGGGGTCCCTTTAAACTCCTAGGGTTCTCCCACCGCCTCTCTGCCTTCCCAGCCCTAAGAACACTCCCCTGATCAAGCTCTTTGAATTATTCCAAATTCCTTTGGCTTGACTAGGCATTATTCACCTTTTGGAACTGAATTTGCAGAGGGCGTTTAAAGGGAAAGAGTTAAATGTTCTTGCCTACCCCACCCAGCTCTGGAGGAGGATGCTGAGCAGACATCTCTTCTCCCAAAGCTGAAAGAAAGATGCTTCTGCCTGCATCCATATTTCTTCCCAAGGAGACACAATTATCTCCCCCACTTCCCTTTCCGGCAAGCAACACGACAACACTGCCCCTGATATACGGGCAGCCGGCAGGCTCCCTGCGCTGGATAAGGATGCATCTCAGAGCTGCCGCCCTAAGTCATCTCCCCTCCCCCTCATCTCTGGGGAGGAATCTCAATGAGTCAGGCAAAGCCCAAAGAGGCTGGGAAATCCTGGACAGGCTCCCAGCTTCTCCCACCCGTCCAGACCTAGGACCCTGGGCTTGAAGGTCCCTCCCCGAAGGGTAGGATCAGGACCCAGAAGGGCTGCAGCTCCTGCCTGTACCTGCCCTCATTCCTCACCTCCCATTATGGCCACAGTGAGCAGCTCACCATCTTATCCCCCATGCAGGCCTTTGCCAACGCTGTGTTCTCTGCCTGGAATGCCACTTGGTAACTTAGACATCTGTTCTTCAACATGCACTAAGCAGCTACTCTAGCACTACTAATAAAACGCTAAGTAAGATGAGATTAATAAGCCTCTGCCTGATATAACCGGGGAAGACAGTCTCCCCAAAGAATAACTAGTGTGGTGGCTGCTATGGAGAGAGAGAGCTGCAAAGGGCACCTGCAGCACAGGTTGGGTCCTGAAGCAGACAGAAGTGTAGCAGGTGCATAAGAAGGCTGGCGGAAGGGTGTTTCCAGCAAACGGAATAATAGCGTGTGCGATGGCTCAGAGGCATAAGGAACGCATGCGTGTGAGGAGTTAGGGGCAGTGTGTGACTGCTGGATCGTGAAGGGTAGGGGAGCAAGGGCGAGATGTGGAACCTCAGGGTCTCAGAGTGCCCAGGCGTATGCAGTAGGACCAGGGATGGCTGTGAGCAAACGCTTGCAGCTGAGCAAAGCATGGCCGGAGAGGATGAGAAAGAGACAGAGTGAGGAGCAGGTGTTAAGAGGCTACTGGACTGATCCAGGTGGAAGGGGCTGAGGCTGGAACCAAGGCAAGGGCAGTGAGCATGATGGGAAGGAGTAGATTTGAAAGACATCCAAGAAGAGGAGTCAACACACCCATTGAAATCCTACCCCGCCCTCAAAGCCCAATTCAAATACCCCCTCCTCCATGCAGCCCCCCTGATTTCCTCCGCACCCACAACAATAATGATCTCCCTCTGTAAGCCCAGATCATTTAGCTTTCTGTCAAACTGGTAATCACGTTCTGTCCTGTGTTAAAGAAGTCTGCACCTGCCCCTACCTCCTCCAAATACTCCCTGAAAGCAGGAATCATGTCTTCTCTTCCCAGAGCCTAGCCCCTTGCTCTGCACAGAGTTGTTTTGTTTGAGTCAAATTGGATTGAAATGCAGAGAGGCTGTAAGTGGGATGCCTGGTAACCATGAGAGCTGGCCACACATGGAGAAGCTGCCCTGTGACGGGGGGATTCCCAGCACTGGGAACGCAGGAGCAGAGACTGATGCTTCCTCATCAGAGCCCCTGCGGACGGGGGTCTGGGATTGAGTGTGAGGTCAGGAGGCACGCCTAGGTCTGCCCCAACTCTCTGGATCTCTAAGTCACCCTCTGAGCCCACATATGTTATAGGGGCTAGTCGTCCTTTCCCCAGAGAGGGAGACTCACTTGTCCTGGGCTGCACAGCAAGTCCTCCCAGGGGCTGGGATGGGTACCTGGCTCCGGATTCTCCCCAGAGTGGACTGGGGTTGTGTCCAGGAGCTTGGAGTCCCTTTTCTGGGGGCAGCATGGTGCACGTCCACTGCCCTTCCTCTGCCCCGTCCCCCGATGATGCTCAGCAGACATCGTCATCCCTAGCGGCATGGAAGTTTTGCTGACTCTTAGATGTTGACCCTTCCTCCCCCCAACTGACAGGACGGGAAACAGTCTGGAGAGAAACAGAGACAGGGCAGAAGCCTGAGTCCAGGTAATGGGGTGGATGATTCGGAGAGCTCACATGCACCGAGCTCTTCACACTCTCACCAAATATTTACTGAGCACGGGCACTGGCCCTGCCATGAGACTGGAAACCAAAAAGCGAGGTTGGGGAGAAGCAGAAGGCGCTGAAGCCTGCCGTATGTTCGGCATTGCCCTGGGTGCTTTGTGAATCGGCCCCTCTCCAACTTCAGTGTGCTTGAGAGTCACCCGGAATTTTGTTAAAAGCAGATCTTGATCTGGCAGGTCTGAGTTGGAGCCCGGGATTCTGTGTTTCTGACAAATTCCCAGGGGATGCCAAGGTTGCCTATCTGCAGACCGTGCTTTCAGGAACAAGGCTGCACCCTTACCAAAAAAGACAGGAAGAAACCCCTGCAGAAGGGTGTTGAGAGCTTATTTTACAGATGAGGAAGCTGAGGCTGAACGAGGTGAAGAACCAAAGAGCGGAGCCCCCGACCCCAGGGCCGTGGCGGGGAGAGAGAACACACACGGAAGCAGAGGTGGAGAAGGAGTGCGCCACGTTCTCGGGGAGCCTCCAGTCCAAAGAGGGGGGTGTAGCTTTTCCCTGGGGCTGTCCCCTGTCAGAGAGGATGGGTATAAAGCCCTGCCCAGCGGGAGTCCCCAGCGTCGTGCGGAAGGCATGGCCTTTGCGTAGAGACAGCCCCAGTCTGTTGGCAAAGGCAGAGCTCCTGCTCTCTGAGACCCAGGGAGAGGCAGAGAGAAAGTCACTGTCAGGCCATCACAGAGCCCCCTACCTGGACTGAGGAAGAGAGACGCAGGGACAGAGCGGGTTCATGGGGACCCCCTTCTCAAGCCACCCACAAAACCTAGCCCAGACACCCTGAGCTCCCGGCCCCAACAAGGAGCTGGCGGGTGGCCCCCAGGCGAGGGTGGGCCGGGCTATGTAACACTGGAAACGCCACACTTTACTGCGGCCATTAGGCCGGTAACGGAGGCCCATCCATCCTCGCCCTGGCCCCGAGACGCCAGGCACTGATGGCCCAATTAGGCGGCAGGGAGCGGGCTGTAAATTTCCTGCGCAGCCATCCCTCCTCCAGGCAGAGCTGAGGAGCCCCCGCTGCCACCTCCTGCGTCCCAGGCTCCAGCGACAAGTGCTGCTCTCTGGCCTCAGGACCCACACAGGGGCGACCCCCTGAGCCCAAGCCTTTGAGTACCAGAACGCATTTTAGGGCCACAAGGAACCATAAAGCTCTTTGAGTGGCTGCACCCCAGTGGTATTTTGGGATACGTCTTTGCGTCCACTGGGCCTAGCACATAGCAGACGCTCCACGTGAGCGAACGTCCATGCTAGTCCATGCTAACGCACATTCCCTGACACCTCAGGCAAGCCGCATGCTCGCCCTAGACCCCAGCCATGCATCCGTCAGAGGAAGGCAATAGATCACAAGAGGCGGCAATCGGAGGCTCATCAGCCCCACGGATGTGTCTTGTAGGGTTCACAAAAGGAGAGTTTTCTAAATTATTCAATAAGTTGTAATCCTAGCACTCTGGGAGGCCGAGGCGGGCGGATTGCTCGAGCTCAGGAGTTCGAGACCAGCCTGAGCAAGAGTGAGACCCCCGTCCCTACTATAAATAGAAAGAAATTAATTGGCCAACTAATATATATAGAAAAACTCAGCGGGGCATGGTGGCACATGCCTGTAGTCCCAGCTACTCGGGAGGCTGAGGCAGGAGGATTGCTTGAGCCCAGGAGTTTGAGGTTGCTGTAAGCTAGGCTGACGCCACGGCACTCACTCTAGCCTGGGCAACAAAGCGAGGCTCTGTCTCAAATAAATAAATAAATTAATTAATAAATTACTCAATAATTTGAATGTATTTATGCAACAGGAAATTTCACCTAAAAGTCCAAATTTCTAGTGCCTCTTTAAAAATTAGTTGATATGACAACAGTGGGCCCACATCCCCCCAAGACAATGATCACCTGGTGCTGCTAGGCGCTGCCCCTCGCACAGTGGGGGGGGGGTGCTCTCCCATTAGCCCCAGGCCTCACTTCTCCCTAGTATATGTCCCTCCATTTTCCTACACCTGACCCACCTCACCCATTTCTGTTATCTTCCTGTGGGACTTCAGGTTTCTATCCCATAACCTGGCCAGAGGCCCCCTATGTCTTATGATTCTGAGTCCTGCAAATGAAAGAGCAAAAAGATGATTGGCTAGTGGGTTCCAAGCCCATCACTTTCTTTACAAGAAAAACACCGGGTTCTTCAGTTTTCTGCCTTCCCAGGGCAGGGAGTATCTTTCCTGCCCCCAGCTCCCTCAGAAGATGGTGAAAAGTGAGTTTATAAAATATTCAGAATGATGACAAGTGTTGGGACACTGAAGCGCCACACTGCACAAAGGTCAGGGAAGAGTGACTGGAGAGGAGGAGAGAAGGGCCACCCACTCGGAAGCCACAACGACCACCCTGAGCTTCCCTCTCACAGTACCCAGGTCTGGCTCCCCGAGAGGTGCCCCGTCCTGATCAGCACCTGGGACAGCTCCATCCGTGGCCCGGGATCCTCCCTGCCGCAGACCTGGCTCAGCCGCTTCCGGCCCCGCCCACCTCCCGCCCCACCCCACGCCACACCCATTCCTTGTGCTCCAGCAACTTAGGCCTTGTCTCCACTCCTCACACTGGCCAAGTTCTCCTCCATCTCGGGCACTTCCCATTCCATGCCCTGGAATTTGTATCCTCCTACGTTTTACTGGGCTAACTCCTTCCTGCCCCTTCTTCCTAGCTCAGCTTCAACGTCACTTCCTCAAGGAGGGCTGCCCCAAGCTTACAGTCCAAATTAAATCCCCTTGTAATGCTACCCGACAGCACCTCCCGCTTTCCTGCACACCACAGATTGTGGCTGTCATGACGTAGATGTTTGTGTGATTATCAATCAATGTCTCCTTCAGCATTAGAACGGGAGCCCCAGGAGGCAGGGCTCAGGCCAGTTTTCCTCACCACTGTGTAGCCAGGGCCCAATATCAGATCAGGCTACATAGCTGTCGCATGGATAAATCACTGAGCCCCTTCTGAATCCAGGTACTGCACAAAAATATAGCCCCTCTCCTAGGGTGGCTTGTGGATTCGTTGGCTGGTTAAACTCCAGTTTAGCTGGAGTTAAAAATAATCCGATCCCCCCTCCATTAAAAAAAAAAAAAGTTGAGTGAAGATTCTGAAGCATAAAATCATGCCATGATTGGGTGGCGGAGCCAGGGGTAGAACTCAGCTCTTCGGCTTCCCAGCCCAGCCTCCTCTCACTGTGGCCTCCTCCCCCTGTGGTTCGGTTATTTTATCTGCCTGTGAATGGCCACACACTACCCTCTTCCATTATCCCATCAGCCCTGCTTGGGCGTTGCTACTGCTGGCATTTAACCCCCTGGGGTTTCTGTTTGCTCTGGCTCTTCGCCATTGCTGCCTTTCCAGAAAGTCAATCTGAGCCTCCTGGCAGCTCTGAGTGCGGACCTGGAGGAGCAGGAAGATTCCACACTGCTGCTTTGGTCTTTTGTCTCTGCAAAGCAAACCCTTCCCCTGCTGGGAAACTCATCATCACCAAACATCAGCCTCAAGCTGAGTTCCACTTAGCTGTTTGCAAATGGCAGTGGGATGGGGTGGGGTGGGGTGGGGTGGGGTGGGGGAGTGAAAGGCTTGTAGCCCAGGGAGGGGGCACAGGGGGCTTGTGAGAAGACACAAAGGTGGGAGGACTGTGGAGGAGGCAGATGAGGTTCGCGGTGAAGGATGCCAGACTGTGAGCACAGAATGCCCCAAGGGTACAGGTCTGCCCTGCCTTCAATCACATCCCTAAATTGGCCATGTTCTGATCACAAGCATGCACGGCGGCCAGAGGAGGCGTTGGCACAGTTCCCATGGTACATCCAGGCAGCTCTCAGCCTTCCACCAGTGGATTCATTCTCTCACCAGCTGAGCATCCCCAGGAATTCACCTTACCTCTATGGGCCTCACTTTACTCATCCCGAAAATGGGAACACTCGCAAAGTTGCTGTCAGTATGTAGTGAGATCATTCATCTATCTACACACCCCATAAGGGCTGCACCCTCATAGGATGTGTGACAAATCCACTCTCCTCGCTGTGGCAGGTACCTGGCCTCTCTTGCTCCTGGCTTTGACCACAACTTGCCAAGAGCATGGTTGGCCCAGGACTAGCGCAGAGGCCACCTGGGAGGCCAACGTGGGATGGTGTAGGCAGTGGCCGTGCCGGCACTCCGTGTCCCCATCTATCCCTGCACCTCCTCCAGCCCACACCTTCCCTCCTTGCTCATTCCAGTGGCCAGGTCTCTTGGAATTGCAGGCGAAGTAATTTATTCCGTGTTCTGAGCATCTTCTGTTCCCCCCCTGCCGCCGTCTCTGTCTTAGTCCCCTCCCCTCCACCCCGCAAACCTGAAGACAAAATACCCGTGGATGAGATGAAAAGGATGCAGAAAAAAAGGACAGAACAGAAGAAGGGGACACAGTCCCCCGCCGTCTCAGCCTCCCTAATTGAATGACTCTCCTACCTGACTCTCCTGTCGGCTCCCATGTTCCTTCATTCCCTCTGACGGCCCTTGAAATCATCTCCCCCGGCTCATCACATCCCTCCCCCTTCCTCCTGCTTGTTCTCTAAGCTGCAGATTACTTTTTCATAAAATTCAATTTCTAGCCATTCTCATTACTTACTCACTTAATGCAGTGGGCTGGGGGGAGGGGAGCGGAGGGCAGCGGGGAGGGGTGCGCTGTCTGCGCAGCCCTTATCCCTCCTACTTACGGAGGCCCCTCGCTGGGGTGTATTAGAGTCTGATACAACCGGATAATGGACTTCTGTCCTCGCATGGGGAGCTGGCATGGGCGCATTTGGGTACTGTGGCATCGTGTCCAAGGGTGGCCAGACTCACAATTGTCTTCAGTGACTCCTCTCTTGCTGGGAAGAGCCCCCTGGGAAAGCTGTCTGTTCGTCAAATATGTACCGAGTGCCTTTTCCAGACCCGGCACTCCACTAGGTGCTGAGAGAGCAGCCACAAGAAGAGGCGTCCCTGGCCCAGGCCCCCAGTGGTCAGGGAAGAAGAACTGGGGAGGAAGTGGCATAGATAAGCATCCGAATGGGAATTGTAGAAGCTCCAAGGAGAAGATGAGCATCTTAATTTGGCTTCCCCCTTAAAACACAGCCTAAAACCAGGTCTTGGGGGGCAGATCATTTACTTGGGAGATGGTCCCAGGAAGCCAGAGGAAGGGAAGAGGGAAGGAGAGAAAAGCATCGAAGGGCAGGTTATCGAGCTTGTTGCTTCTGCGGAAAACTCAGTTCCCTCTGGCTAACGACATAGAATTCCCATGGTGTCCTGAGCTGATGCATCTGTGGGATCCCATGCTGGTAAGTCGGTCACATTTTGACACCTCCAGTAGTCACACCAGCAGAGCACTGCAAACGGGAGGGACAGATGAGTCACTCCTTTGAAGGAAGGAGGCTGGGGCACTAGCCTCTGACTCCTGTCCCCGTTGTTTGAGGGTTACTCTCAGAGCTACTCACTTTCCTGCACTTCCCGGCCGCCCCTGTGCAGGCTGAACAGGCTTCTCGGACTTCAGAGAAAGCCTGAGTCAGAGAAGCGGAGAGATACCACTTTGCACGCATGAGATGAGATGCTGGCAGCGTGCCCAGAGCTGTCTCCCACAGTTGCACCGAAATCAGGTCACTGAAGGGAAAGTGGCTTTGGGTGCACAAAGTGTCTGCTACAGTCCACCCCTTATAGTGCTCAGATCTGCACGTGACCCCAAATAAGTTCACTGTGTCACTGAATTTTCAAGGAATGGCAGGCCCTCCTCTCTAATTTTTAAAGAAATTCTCACCACTGGAAGGTTAGCGGGTCAGGATGCGGTGCCCACAGCTACAGCAGGTCCTAGGGTACAACTGATATTATAATCTATACCCCTTACCACTTACTCTCTGTCCCTTCACCCCCAGCCAGGACTTCAGCCAGCCTGGGTTGCTGGCTCAGTGGGGTCACCCAGATGACACCCGTGAGGGGTGGAAGCCCTTGGCGTCCTGGGCCTCACTGGGCTCTCGCTGCATGTTCACTATTGTCACCAGGTATGGAAACATCAAGAGATGTCCCAGCGAATCCCCTAAGTTGCAGATGGAGTCTTCCTTCCCTCATTAGGTAGCAGAAACCCCAGCTCTTAATGAAACTCATGGTCTATTCCTCCCTGCTATTCCACTGCCACGAAGAATCCAAGGTGACCAGGCAGCACTCAGGGTCACTCACAGCAGAACCCTGCAGGATCTCCCAGTGGAAGTGTCCCCTGCAGAAACCAGATGCTGCCCTCCACCAGAACGGGGACAACAGAAGGCACATACTCTCCCCGAGGGTTACCAGAGGCGATGGTCAGTAGACCCAACCCTACTTTCACCCCTTGTCCCCCAGACATGTGTATTCTAGCTATTGGGGACACTGAGCCATCTATTAACCATTGATTCAATGCATATGGCATGTCCTGGAGGTCAGGGTCACACACTGACATCTTCTCCTACCAGGCCCGCTGCTCCCAGGTGGTGCAGGGTATAGCAGGACCCGAGAATTACATCTCATGGCTGTGTTGGCCTCCTTCGCCATGAAATAAATCTCCAGGTCTGAGATGATGTCTCTGTGGGATCCCATGCTGGTAAATCAGTCATGATTTGACACCTCCAGTGGTCACCCTAGCAGAGCACTGCAAACAGGAGCGACAAATCAAATCCAAGGAGGATGGAGGCCAAAGAGGTGAATTGAATAGAGATGTGATGGAGACAACCACCCTGTGTGTTTTAGATCTTCGAGGGTGGCGCTAATCTCTGCCACTCTACCTGCCTAGCTTTTGACTTTCCATCTTGGCTGGAGAGGGGAAAAGTTTCAGGAGATTCCATTCAGCTCTTCCTACCCTAAAAATTCTTGCAACACAGGTGAGGGCACAAGTGTGAGGGTTCTGCCAACACCTAAGCACGCCTGTGCCAGTAATGCACACAAAGGTTGGAGAAATTAGAGCAAGAACAGCCCATGCACTATTAGCTGCACTGTGAAGGGAACACAGGGTAGGGCTCTATTTATCACCTGGCCTTCACATGCCCACTGTCTCATCGGGGAACTTTGGTGGCATGACAGGTGAGATCCCCTAGAATCAACGATAGTGAGACCTTGTACTCAACAGCCCTCGAAGGTCTGGGTGGTCCCCTTTCTTTCGGGAATGGCCAAGGGTCCCTTTGTTGAAGGAGTCGGGGAATATTAGTCAATATATACTGCGGTGACATTGCGCGTTCTTCCTCAAGAGCACCTGGTTCTCCATCGGCTGACGGGCTCTGAGTCTGAGAACTAGCTCAGACCTGGAAAGTGGGTGAGGAATCGTGGTTTTCCATTGCATTCCATTCCATCCATCGCAGAAGCCGATACAAGCCATTAGATAGCCAGTTTTTTAAAATTTTGGTGGTTACTCTTTGTCATAGAATCCCCTAGTTGGCCACCTATCTGTCTAGTCCTAAGTGTGCTTTCCGTCACTATAGCTCCCTGTGTGTCAAGGCACCCTGGTAACCACCCTGGTCTTGCTTCCTACGATGTTAGCTATGTCCACCTGACCTCTCATGCGTAATGCCTCCACCAGACCTCTGCCGGTGCGAAATCTTCTCATCCTCATTAGCATAAGGGAGCTCAGTTCCATGGCTGCAGGTCCCCTCGGCCCCGGCCTACAGAGGACAGCCGCCACGGAGCTCGTCCCTGAAGCTGCAGCCTCCCTCGCTGGTGCATCCCTCATTCTAATGGTGAGAGTGTCCTGCTGGCCTTCCCAGGGCACACAGATTGATGTGGCGGTGTTCCTGGTTTCATACAATGAAACCCATCCTAGTACACCCGCTTCTCTGACAGTCCTGCCGTCCCCAAGGAGCCGTCCAGCAGCATAATACGGGGCTCCAGGAGTCCCCCCACCAGAACATTAAATCCTGAGTCTTGGGAGAGTGTCCCCATGTCAATAAAGCCATGGTACCTAGTCTATGTGCCACCCCACCCCAAGCCCAACTCCTCAAATTCCACTCCAGTTCCCGCTGCCATATAGCAGCCGGGTCCTGCCACTCTTTCTTAATACACCATTTCCTCCCACAACAGTACTGCTCTTCTTCTTTTGAGCTCTGCTAAGACCTGACCCTGGTTATTAATCTAGATGGTTCCTGGGGGCTGATCTGGAGGCTGGACAAGCGTCATCTTGCAAGGCAGCCACCTCAGGAGGGGTTTCTGCCTGGTTTCCAGGCACGGAGAGACCGATTGCTGCTGCCGGCCACGAGGGTTCAGTGTTCTCAGGCACATCCATCCAAATATCCCAGCTCGTAGCTGAGGGTCTCACCCCTTCCCTGGGGAGCCCAAGGCAGAAGAATCGCTTGAGGCCAGGAGTTCGAGACCCCATCTCTACAAGAAATTTAAAAATTAGCCAGGTGTGGTGGTCCACACCTGTAGTCCCAGCTATTCAGGAGGCTGAGGCAGGAGGATTGCTTGAGCCCGGGAGTTTGAAGTTGCAGTGAGCTATGATGATGTCATTACACTTGCCTGGGCGACAGAGCAAGACGCTGTCTCAAAAAAAAAAAAATATATATATATATATATATATGTAAATTAATAGTCTGTTAATCAAAATTTATCAGAGAAATTACAGCATTGATTTTAGAAGCAAAAAACCATACTTAGAGTAAATATATTTTAATTTTTTATTCAAACCTGTTTATATCTACCGTTCCCTTTTTGAAAAGAGATTGAATGTCATCATTATGTAGGTGAAAAATCAGTTTGTGTCACTCAGTAAAATTTTTCACCTTGCAATAAAATAAATAAATAAATAATAAATTAAAGGGACCTGAATTGAGCCTAGAAACCTTTTGAGGTTAAGGTGGATTCAGTCTTCTTTGCAGTTCCAATTTCCTTACCATTAACTCCCGGCCTTGGTTTTCAGCATCTCCTGCCCTCTAACTGCACCGCACCCAATCCGCCAAGTGACAGTCTCAGGAGCTGAGATGCATCAGTACAGCAAAGATTGTCGCAACCCGCACCAGCCACCTGCAGTGGAGTCCTTATTGCAATCTATCTGACTGGTAAGTGATCCCGTTCCAGAATCCCAGAATCCCATGCCGAAGCTGAACTTTCTGGGGTGACTTCTGTTTTGGCCGCCATAGCTGGCACCCTCCCCAAAGCAGAACCTGAAACAAGGTCTCAGGTGCAGGGAGTTGACGTGGGAGACAGTCCCAGGAAGCCAGAGTAAAGGGGTATAGGGACAGTGAGACGAGGAAGGAGTAAACCCCATAGGGGTGTGCGGTTGAGCTGGCCACTCTGTGGGCAGCTGGAGATCAGCCCTGGCGCGGTCCCTCTGCAGAGCCAAGCGGAATGCACCTTAGCGCTGTTTCTCTAGGGACAGAGGGGGAAGGCATTTGTTCACTGGGGACATTGGTGCCCCTGCAGGTGTAAACTACCCTGCCTTCCCCCACTGTACCTGTGTGCGGGCTCAGTGACTTTCCGCAGCTTCAGAGAAAACCAGGAAGACAACATAGCCCGTGTTTGAGGTGGGACGATGATGGAATGCTCCGACGTGTCCATGACAACTATGCTGGAATCGGATGGGATGAAAGGGTGTGGCACGGAGCAAAACACCATCTGCTGCAAAGAACCTTTCTGACGGCAGGAACAGCATGTGTGAAAGCTGGGGGGGGGGACAGTCAGGGCATAGGGGGGAGGGGGGACGCTTGAGGAAAAAGAGGTAGGATCTGATCATAAAGAATCTTGGAGGCCATATGAAGATTTCGAATTTTGCCTTGAGAGAATTTGAGGGCCCTTGAAGGGATTTAAGCCAGGGAGTGAAATGATGGTGAAGTTATTTAGCTTTGTAAGTAGAAGCCACTAATTGTCACCCTGCATCATCACTCCCCATCTTCCTCAGTGCCTTTCATCTTTCAATAGGCACGTGACTGCAGCCCAAGTCTCCCTGACATCTGGGAGTGGCCACGTGACTTGTTCTTGGCCAATGGGATGTGCGCAAGAGTAGTGGATACTATCCATGAAGTAGTCCTCAATGGGAGTATCCCCATTCCTGCTGGCTGGACTGCAGATGTGATAGCTGGAGCTGCAGTAGCCATCTTGGCCCATGAGGTGGCAAGGTAAAAATGGCAGGGCATTCAAATACAAAGGAGTTTCAGTACCTGACAACACTGTGGGGCAGAGCCACCGTGCCAGCCCCAAACTGCTCACCTGCAGACTTTGCTGTGTACTTTTGAGTCTCTGTTACTCACAGGGTAACCTGATTCTAACCAACACAGGGCTCCAGAGTGAATGCTGACACATCAGCTAGAAAGTTATTACAGGCAAAGAATCCAGGCAAAGGGAAATGGTAGTTTGGACTGGGATGGTGGCAGTGGAGGTCGAGCGAAATGAGTGGATTAGAGGCTAAATCTGTGGCTTGGTGTTTGTGGGGGTGTACATGGGGGTGTGAGAGAAGAAGCCCCAGGGATACCCCAGTTCCGGGCATGAGCAAAGTGGTAGTGGCGGGACCTAGGTTGGGTACGTAGATTAGGCGAGCATATACTCTGTTCCCTTGTTCCTAAGTAGGGACTGAGAGACCTGGTTTCAGCCTCCAAGGGCACCTGCACCCATGAAGGAGACCTTGAACTAGCTTCCAAACGAACCTCTAGACTTAACTCCTTGGTAAACCTTCCTGGACAATTCCTGCATTCCCCACCTCCAACCAGGCATGAAAACCCATGGCCTTCTGATTTCGAGATTGTTCTTTTTTAAGCACCAAAGGAGGCAAGAAATGCTTCATCTTTCTCTGTTGCAGCCCTTTTAATGAAAGGGTTTTGTCCTGTGACGTTTGGATTCAGTCAAAGGGCCACACTGGGGGATCTGGAGGGCCACATGTGGCCTTGAGGCCACAGGTTACCCACCCCTCGGCAGCTCTTGATATGGCCAATATCTATTTTTAGTGTTTCCTGTAGAGCTCAGATTTCGCAGAGCACCTACTCTATGCTCCGTGTGTGATGGAGAGACGGCTTGGTTGGGGGCAGAGTTAACTCAGGCACTGGGCTAGACACTATGGACAGAAATGAAAATGACTCTAAATCTCCACCCTCGGGCAGCTCACAGCAAAGAAGTGAGATCAGCAAACAAATATCGTCAGCACTGAGGGAATCTATCCAATGGTGGAGTGTTCTGGGTGCATCACTTACCCAGGGAAGGTGGTTGTTTTGCCTGCAGGGTTATGGAAGTCACCACAGATAAGGGGACATCTGGACCAGGGTTTGAAGACCAGACGAGGGCAGACATTCCTGGCAAAGGTACTCACCTGTACAACGACATTTAGGGATGAACCAGTGTCATGATTTCAGAAAATTGTTAGCAGTTGGGTATTAATGGAATGGCAAGCTTCCGTGGTTTTTTGCCAGAAGAGGGATGGGAAACTCAAGGTGCAGGTGGAGGCCATGACAAAGGGAATGTTGCGAGCCACACCGAGTGGTGTGTATTGCAGGTACGGGCAACAGAGAAGATGGGGACAAAGAGCTTTAGTCCAGAGAGTGATGGGACATCTGACAAAGCAGTAACTGTGGTCATTGCTAACATTTACTGAGAACTTTCTTATGTGCTGAGACCGGTGTTAAGCATCTGACCTACATAACCTCATTTACTCTCCACCCGGTAAGACCCATATTTTTAGTAGCCCCACTTTTATAGACGAGGAAACTGATATCCAGGTACATTATGCAACTAGCCCAGGGTCACCCAGCTAATAAGGTAGTGAGGCCAGGATTCTAACCAGAGAGGTGTGTCTCCAGAGCCCATGCCCTTAACCAAGATTTAGCTAATGCTGAAATTCCCTCTCGTTGCTTCTGTAATGAGATGTGTAATGAGATCCATTACTTTGCAACTGTGCTTTAGGTCACTCCATGCATGGAAGTGGGGAGGAAGGAGAGGCAGGGTGTTTTGTACAAAAGGAGTTTTCAGTAAATATCTCTGACCAAGGTGGAAATTGAAGTGTAAAGAAAGATGGAATTCTAGGTGGCTAAAGCGAAAATGCACTTCAGAGAAAACATGGTCCAACTCTCTGATATTTCCAGGGAGCAAAGTGAGGCTCTCTGAAGGGGTCACACAGACGGTTGGTGGCAGGGTTTGACTCTGGGTACTGACTCTTGATATTTTTCTTGCACTATCAGGGCGATTTAGCAATGTCCCTGTAGTCTATTCCTCACCTCTCTACGTAGCACTGTCTTCCTTGAGGTACTGGCAAACTGTCCCCACTCCCTGGAAGTAAGAGAACAGCTTTGTTCTTTTTCTTTTTAACAGCAGAGGTCCCAGAAACAAAGCCAGATTTGGCCCCGAGAAACTCGATGCACACGTTGCAAAGTCTGAGCCTGCAGGGAGTCAGCTGAAGGAAGAACAAAACTTTCCCCAAAGCCATCATTACGGGGAAGACTTTGCCTACAAAAGAAAAGATGAACAGGTCAAATAAAGAGCTCCAGCCCAAGTCCCCAAATCCCAAAGTGGGATCAAATGAGCCTGCCCTGAGCAGAAACCGCCTGCCTCCATGGTGAAGGCAAAAGCCAAGCAGACAGGCGCCCGGGGTTACCCGAGAGCTGATTACTGAGCTGGGACTCTGCAGCCACCCAAGCCATCTCTCCATCACACACACACACCATCATCATCATCATCACCACCCCATCACTCCACAGAGTGCCCAGGACCTTTCTAGTGTCTTCAAGGGGAAACATATTTAAGAAGCAAGGCCGGGCACGGTGGCTGATGCCTGTAATCCTAGCACTCTGGGAGGCCGAGGCGGGCGGATTGCTCGAGGTCAGGAGTTCAAAACCAGCCTGAGCAAGAGCGAGATCCGTCTCTACTATAAATAGAAAGAAATTAATTGGCCAACTAATATATATAGAAAAAATTAGCCAGGCATGGTGGCACATACCTGTAGTCTCAGCTACTCGGGAGGCTGAGGCAGCAAGATTGCTTGAGCCCAGGAGTTTGAGGTTGCTGTGAGCTAGGCTGACACCATGGCACTCACTCTAGCCTGGGCAACAAAGCGAGACTCTGTCTCAAAAAAAAAAAAAAAAAAAAGATGCAAGACAACAGAATGATGCCAATGCCTAGAAAGGGTACCAAATGAGGGCTTCTTGCTCCTTCCTTCACATGTTGTGACTAAGTTTGTTAAATGCCTGCTCTATGAAAGGGCAGCCGGTGGTGTGGTGTAGAGGAAAGAACACGGGGCTGAGACCCAGAACGTTCTGGTCTTCTTAGCATTTGCTGTGTGACTTTGGGCTTCTTCTTTTCCCTTTCCGAGCCCCAGTTTGCTGATCTGAAAAAAAGAAAGGAAGGGTCTTTCCAGTCCTAGCATCTCATTGAACATGACGGGGCAGCCTCCTCACTGTCCCCTGCCTGCCCTCGCTCTTGCCGTTCTAACTACCGGAAACGCCCCTCCCCAGCTCCCTGCCTCCAATCCAAATCAAAGCCCAGTTTTCTCGAGGGACTTCTCCCTAGTTAATCCCACAACTCTGTGTTCCTTACTCTGGAGCCCTTCAGCAAGTCTGTGCTACTTCTCACATGCGTTGCTTTGGAACCCCGTGCACGCACGAGTCGATTATCTCAGCAACCGGACAGTGAGCTCCTCCGGGCCAAGGACCTGGCATCTTTTCCCCTGTAGAAACTGTGCCTTCGAGTGTCCCTGTGCTTAATCAGTGTCTGGGTCATGCCACTCTCCCCCTCCACTTCTTCTGCTGGCTGAAGTTGAGGATGCACATTGTCTACACAATAGATAATGTCATTCCTTTGCTCTGCAAATATCTGTAGAACCCTGTGTTATGCCGTGCTGGACACTGTGTTAGGTACTGGAGAGGCAGCGATGAGCCAGGCACAGCTCCTGGCTTCAAGGACCTCTCAGTCTGACACCCAAGGTCGCTCGCGATTGACCCAGCCTCACCCTCCCATAGTCTCCCACCCAGACCTCCTTTCTCCCCATCTTGATGTTACTCGTCCCCCTTGCTGGGAACCCCTTCCATCTCTCAGCCTTTTCATAAATCCTAGAGAACAAAGAAGAGAAAGAAAAGAAGGAAGAAAGAAAAGAGGAAAAGGAGAAGGGATTATCAGAAACCATAAATCCAGCCCAACATTCAGGGGCATGGGAAACTCTGCCAAACTCCATCCTGTTGGTTGGGATCTAGACACCTATTGTCCAGGGAGCAGGCCAGTCATGGGGTCACCCGTTGAAAGGTGCCTCCTCCCTCCTGGGCCACCATCAGCTGCTACTCAGGCTGCTAACTCACGTCTTGTGCCTGTTGCTTCCCTCGAGCGCCTCACCTGAACCACAATGCATGGGTAGGTTACATGCTGGCTGAGCCGGCCAGTAACAGGAAACCTGCCATCCTGGTATTTTCCCTAATTGGATTAAGAACAAAACACGTCTTCCTCCTTTTCTTCCTAACGCGTGCTATAGATCAGGGCTCCAGCGACGAGACCCCAGTGTCTCCCACGAAGGAGCCTGACAGGTGCCAGCAGGCTGCATCTGCAGGGGCATTGCCCCCTTTGGTCCAGCATCCCTGGCCTCCGCTCCCACCCTGTCCCCAGCCCTGCACCCAGGACATGTTCTCATGGATAAGAAGGATGAAGGCTCAAACTGCAAGGGACAGAAGAGAGGCGTCAGGCTTCTCTTTCTGGAACAGTCACTTCCCCGAGCAGTGCCCGCATCCCTGGGCTATTGGGGGCTGGGGGAGGATACCACCAGCACCCCCTGTACATGAATCCTGTTCTCTCCCCTGATGCCCAGCCAAACCTCCTCCACAGCCACCAATACACTGTGCTTGGATCTGGATCCTTCCCCATGTGATTAGGAGTTCCTGATGGAAAAGAATTATAGCTCTCCCCAAATCTGCCAGCTTCCACGAGACAGAGGCTGAGACTCCTCTTGAATGGGGCCTCTGTGAGTGGAGGCTTTTATCCCTTTTCAGACTGGGGCACCCCACTGCTGGGCTGGGGCACCCCACTGCTGGGCTCTGCCTCCCCCATCAGATTGGGAGCTCTGTAGAACGCCGAGAACCGAGCTGGGTAGAGATGTGCCAAATTGGCTTTCAGGAGCTGGTATGAGCCTGTTTCAGCACATCACCACTTAGCGTATACTAGATGCTCAGGAAACGGTGAGCTCTTGTTAGCACCTGGTCAGGCCATCCCTAGCTCTTTGTCCTTTTGTTTGTTTGTTTTTATGTCTGAACATCACCCTTAAAAGGGACGTGAACGAGCTGGAGCATTTTCGAGAAGGGTGACCTAAGGATGGTATGGTAGCCTGAGTGGTCACCAAACCATGTCCTACTTCCTCTTGGGCACAGCACCAGACTGTTTTGGCAGCCTCCCTTGCAGTTAGACCAGTCACGTGACTGAGCTCTGGCCAAAGGCGTGTGCGCAAGCGTGATGCGTATCACTTCCAGACTTGACCCGTGAAAATCTCCCCGGCAACCTCCATGTCCACCTTTCCCATTCATTGGCTCAGTGGAGAGGACAGAGCCCCCAGACGGAAGGAAACAGGCATGTGAAATTACCGCACAGATGGTCACCTGCTGAATACCCGCCCTGGACGGTTATGTGCGTGAGACGCCAACTTCTGCTAAGTTGATGAAGCCACTGAGGTTTTCAGACGGTGCGTTATAGTGGTTAGCTGATCCCAACCAGCACAGATGGACCCAAAACCCCATCACAGGACAAACAGCTGGGGAATCGTCACCCTGGAGAAGGGAAGGTTCAGCAGAGAACGTTGTGCATTCTCCTCAAATATTCTGTGTATCATCCTGGGGCAGAGTTGTCCCATGTGACACCAGGGAGCCGTTCTAGGATCAGTGGGAGGAAAGTTCTGGAGATACAGATCACAGCTGCATGCACAGGAAGGAAGATGTTAGCAGAGCCGACAAGAGGTGGGACGGGCAACCTCAGGGGACAGTGAGTGTCTACCGCTAGCTGTGCTAACAGGCGGGAATATGCAGAAGCTACTGGCAGCTTGACGTCAGCTATGTATTGCACCAACACCTTCAAGACCTTAGATTCTATGATTTTATGATCTGTCCTTCCCAACCAGGATGCTGCCTCCTCCCTCAGCCCAGGATGTCCCCAGGCCTGGGCTTGACTCTCCCCTGAGACTGCAAGCCCTCGGGGAAGCACCCTAGTTCTCCTCCAAAACCTGCCCTGGCTCCTCCTGCCCTCACCCCATGGTCAAATGCGGGGACTAGGCTCTATGATTAGTGGGAATGCTGATTACGAGGGAACGCTGGATTTGCGTCCCCAAATTCCACATTCCTGAGCGGAGAAAGCGGGGAATGACAGGAGCAGCCTAAGCGCAGGGAGGCAGGGGCAGCAGACTGATCTGGAAAGCCCCTGGGGACAGAGGAGAGGAGGGCGGCCGCTCCCCAGTCTCCTGCAAAGACAGCGAGTGAGCCCCGGTTCTCTCGGCTTTGTCCAAGAACAAGGCTCAGCGGGGATTGCAATGGCGTGTTCTCACGACAGAGGCCCCGGCTTGTCTCTCTGGAGGCTTTTTGATGTGACAGTCTGGACCACGTTCCATCAACATACACGTCTCTGCACTCGCGTGCATGCGTGCACACGCACGCACAGACCTTGCCACCTCTGTTCTGGCCTCCGGAGAGAGGCCTGCTATCCCCTCAAATATTCCCCAAAGCCGAGCACCCACAAGCACCCTGGGATTTCCAGGAAATCTGGGGACTGGGCCTGGGGGAGTGGCAGGGAAAATTGCAGAGAAACGGGCTTCAGGGCATTTTCCTGTAAGAGTCATTAAGATGTATTAAATCCTGACACCTCCCGCCCTGCCCACACCGGCCTCACCTCCACCCAGGCCTCCCCCTCCCACGCACACCGCATTAGGGCCAAATTGAATTAGAATAATTAACTTTTGGTCACACTTTTAATTTGGTGCAGGAAATAAGAGAGCTAATGGAGATTAAACAAGGCTCCGGCTCCAGAGACCAGCTTGGAAGCTGCATGGGGAGGACAGGGCTCTGGTGAGAAGGGAAAAAACCCAGCCGGAGAAAAGAGGCTGAGGCACGTGCGTGGTGAGCCAGCCAGCATGTGTGTGCATGTGTGTCCGTGCGTGTGTTTGTGCTGATGTGTGTGCACTTGTCATGCATGAAAACATGCTGTGTCATGTAGGTCCACATGTCATGTACACACGTGTCTGAAGGTTTGCACACGAGTGTCTCTGTACGTGAGTGTGAGTGTCAAGTCAAACTTCACATGCATCAGCATCACCTGGTGGGACTGATTAAAATACAGATTCCCAGGCCCTTCCCCAGGAGCTCTGGCTCTTTGCATCCTTAACAAGCAGCAGGGGGCTCTGGTGCAGGGGCCTATGAGCCTTCATTTGAGAAAAATGCTACAGTCTAACCCAATCATTTTACAGATAGGGAAACTGAGGCCCAGAGGGGGAATAGGTGCTCAGCGTGGGTTAGATCCTAGGCCAGAACCAGTGCCCTGTCTCCTGCTCCCTGGTGCTCTTTCCTACCGTCAGCCCCAGGATGAATAAACAGGACGGCGTCCTCCAAGCTCAGTCCCCTGAGGGCCCCTGTCCCTACCATTGCCACGCAGGCACGTCCAGGTCTAGGAGGGACACACCCTTCCTAGAATCTGACATTTCCACCTGTTCTCACACTTACCTCTGGCCGGGGGGCAGTGAGAAAGAGACAGGCTTGGCAGCCCACGGCTGCCAAGTGAACTGTTCCGGGCCCCGGAGGAGCTGAGAGGCACGGAGGCCACCGCGGCCTTGCAGGGAAGTCCCCACCGGCGAGCGAGAAACGGAGTGAGGTCGAGGCCTCACCGCGCTGGCCAGGGCGGGCAGCCGAGCCAGGCCAGGGGAGCCCAGCCTGGGGTTTCCCACGTGAGAAGACGAGGCCTCACCTCCCACTGAATCCGGTCACCGCCCACGGGGTCCGGCCACGTGCATCAGCCACGCTGACCTGCGCCAGGGCCCTCTGCTCCTGCGTGGGGACCGGAGAGCAGTGAGGGCCCGAGATCACACGGTTTGTTAGCACAACCCCAGGCTCCTGGCCCCTGGCCTGCGTCCTTCCTCCTGCACCACCCTTGTGCCCTGCTGGAGAAGCCGCCCGGCCGGAATCCTCGCACGATGAAGACACATAACGCGTCTAGCGTCAGACCGGATCGTCTCCCGACAGAGTCAGCGCAAAACCCGAGTGCCTGGGAACAGACCGCTCACTTTCTCGGGGTCTCACTTCCCTCGCGTCCCCCCAGCTCTCTCTGGCGCGTGGAGGGAGGAGGACGAGCAGAGGACAAGAGGCACCAAGGAAATCTGACCGTCTTAAAGTCGAGGAGCTACAGCCCGGACGCCGCCCGCGGCTCCCTGCGCCTGTGGCCGGGACAGCTGTACTTGTCCTAGCAGCCACCTTCCCCGCAGTTGTGCTGGGGGCTCATCCCTTACCCCTCCGCCCCTGGTGCCTCCTGTCCTTCTTCTCCTTCCGCAGGCATCCTTCCCTCCTCCCTTCCTGCCTTTGCCCTGGGATGAGCCTCGAAGGCGACTCCCGACTCCCGAGTGCCAGCGAAGGCATGTGATCGAGACGCCGGCCCCTGGGGCTCGAGGAGGGGCCTCCCAGAGAAAGTAACCCGCTCCTGAGCCCCGACAGGTGCGGGGGGCTTGCCCAGGAGAGAGGACAGGAGAGGAGTGGTCCAGGCAGAAGGGACAGCTTATGCAAAGCCCTGAGGCACAAAAAGGCTTGACCAAAGAGAGTCCCTGCGTGCACGGGGGGCCAGAGGGTCAGGCACCGACCTGATGACGCAGGGCCTTGAACGCCGTGGGAGGGGGTTTGGATTTTATCCTGAGCGTGGCTGGAAGCAACCGAAAGGTCGGATACAGGGGAAGGAAGGGGGCAGATTTGCTTCTTGAACAGCACACGGAGAATGTGGACCGCGGAGACCAGTTAGGACTAGGTGTTGACAGCTGTCCCGCAGGGGGACGACGGCAGCCTGCACCCTGGCGGTGGTGAGGAGACAAAGAGGAACGGAGGGGACCAGATGCCGTAGACTTAGGAGGAGCCGCGCAGCCCTGGGGTCCCTTAGATGAGGGAGGAGGACGGGTATCCAAGGGAGGCACCAGGCCGCGGGGCGCAGGAGGGGCCTTGCAGGCAGGCACCCTCTGCTTGGACACCAGAGCCCCCCTCTCTGCATAAGCTCTGTCAAGCTCCTTAACTACCATGAGCCCCAGGGGCCTTGTCTATAAGAAGGGGGAAATGCCGCATAAGCTGGTGTGATGATTTAAATTAAATTGTATTCGTATGAGCAGTGCTCGGCACCTAATAGGTACTTAACCAAATTACTTTCCCGGCCTCCCTCCTACGCCTAACTGAGAAGCTGGCCCTTCCTTCCCTCTGGGGCTCACCGTGCGGAGATGAGGGTCGCCTGTCCCCGCAACCCCCACACTTTCTGCCAAGTGCAATTCTCTGTGAGAGCAGAAGCTGAGCTTTGTCACCTTGTCCCTTTACAGAACCTCGCCAATGTGCAAAAATGTGTCCCTTGCCTCAGCTCCTGCCCCCTACACACCAGGATCAGAGTGATCGTGTTAAGATGTAAGGTCATGTCAACCTCTGCTCTGAATGCCCAGCAGTCTCACTTGAAGTAAAAGCCACAGTTGTGCCTCTGGCCCACACGGCCCTATCTGCTCTGCTCCTCCTTGTCTCTGCCATTATCACCACCCACTCTCCCCTGCCTCCTTTCTGCCCCA
Source organism: Mirza zaza (assembly GCA_008750895.1). Taxonomy (NCBI): domain Eukaryota; kingdom Metazoa; phylum Chordata; class Mammalia; order Primates; family Cheirogaleidae; genus Mirza; species Mirza zaza. The sequence goes on along the minus strand of VSMD01012102.1, from coordinate 19,594 downwards.
GTCACACCTCCTTGCTGTGCCTCACACCTGCCAGGCCTGAGCCTGCCCCAGGGCCTTTGCACGTGCACAGATAGTCCCTGGCTTCCTGGGCTTCCTCCCCTCCTGAGCTCTTTACTCAGATGGCGCCTTCCTGGTAAGGCCTCCCCGGCTATCATCTTCCAATCGCACCCCCAGCTCGCCCAGGTTCCCTCTACACTTTTTTCTCCATAACATTCATCATCATTAACAATGCTATATGTCTTATTTATTTATTTGGGGTATTTTTGTCTCCCTGCTCTAATATATAAAATTCCTTGAGAGCAGAGAATGTTGTCAGCTTTGTTCATTGCTGTATTCCTCAATACCTGGAGCAGTTGCCTGGCATATATTGAACATTTGAAAAATGAATAAGAGGGAGGGAGTTTCATCTTCCTAAAGTCCCTGGTTGCCATCTGAGGTGCTGGGCATCTCATTTCACTTAAAGGCAGGGGTCGATTTGTGGCCAGGGTTTTAAGTGAATAAGATGCTCCAAATTCAATGCTCAACTTTCAACACTCACCGCAGCAAGCGTTCGCACTCACGAAAGGGAGGAGGCATGTTGCCAACCAGGGCAACCCCCTGCAGAAGGCTGGCATGAGTCACAAACTCCCCAGTGCCCCCCTACTCCCGCCCCAGGGCGAGAGGCCGTGCTAGGCACAGAATCCGGGGCATCTTAACCTGCCCTGGCTCCTGGGGCCACCCAGAGGAGGTGCTCAGTGCTGCTGAGACGCCCCAGAGCAAGAAGGGAGAGCTCCCTGCCAGGCCAGGCCAGGTGCAAATGCCACCCTGTCCCAGCGGCTAAGGGTTCGGGACCCCACCGGACATCCCCGAGCCTCGCTGCTCACGGGGTCTGGAGAAGCTCGAGTGTGCGTGAACGGTTGTTTTTCTAGTCTCTGAACTTTCCCCCGCCCAAAGCGATTATTTCATGATTCCGAGAACAAAGTTTAATCTCTAAATTTTGCAAAAGGAAAACTTATCTCGCTGGACGCTCTGTTTGCTTTACATCTATCTTTGTGCCTCTTTCTTTTTATTCTCAATTCAATTTCCCTGTCTGTCTAACTCGGCCTCCTTCGTGTCTGTGTGTGTGTGTGTGTCCCTGTCCTCCCTCTTCTCTGTCGCTCCATCTCTGCGTATCTCTCTGTCTCTGCTTCCTTCTTTCTCTGCCCCGCTCTGTATATCTGTGCGTGTCTCAGACTTGCCTTCTGTCTGTTTTCCTCTTTCTCTTCTCTCTCTTCTCGGTTTCTCTGTTTTTTTCTCCTCTCTCTGCCTCCCTGTGTGTCTCTCCGTGACTGTGTTTCTCGGTGTCCCACCAGCTCTCTCTCCCTGTCCCTCACCTTCTCTTTCCGTCTCTGTCTGAATCTGTATGTGTATCTCTGAGCGCGCTCTCTCCTCCCTCCCTTCCCCACCTTACTGGCCTAATTGCTCCTTGTCTCTGCAGATGGCCTGAGGATTTACGGAACACACAGGCAGGGGCGGCCGGAGCCCACCCGAAGGGCTGCAGGCAGATGTAAGAACTTCACGCTGCACGAGGCTGCAGGAAAATGCGCTGCGATCCTGCCGTGGGCTTCTGTGCCTAGGGCAGCCGGAACCTTCCTCCTCCTCCTTCCAAAAAAGAGAGGTGACCCTCGAGACAGCCCCCGGGGCCCCCTTTGCATCACGTGTGACGGGTCTGAGGCTGCCAGGGAGTCAGATTCACAATCGATCAAGCTTCACGTCTAACTAACACAGCTGAGACGGCGGCAGCCCCGGGATACCCGGATTCTCGAGGCCTCGATAGATCACGATCCCACTCTCTGGGCCTCTGTTTCCCCACCTGGAAAATGGCTCCAACACTCTAGGCGCCTAAGAAACCTGGGGCATCCTGCTGTAGGGGAAATCAAGTGACCTGCGTCCCACCTGGGAAAAGCGATCAGCGCTCCAGCAGAGGAGGCATTGGAGCCAACAGAAACACCTAGACACAGAGGGCAGGTGCCGAGTGACTCGGTGGCCAGAGGGGTGGAGAGTGGGCTCCAGGAGCAGGAGCAGGAAAGGCTTCTCCTCCCCGAGGCTGGGAGCCAGGGTCCCACCACGACGGCTTCCTGTCCCCGCGCACGTGGCCCCACACGGCTGATCGGGTTTAAGTGCCCCTGGCCCTCACTCGGGCAGCAGCCGGGGCCAGAGGGAAAGTGGGAGGTGGGTGTGGAGAACCGGGCACCTGAGGAAGGCAGGGGGAGAAATGAGCATCTATTGAGCACCTGCTCCGTGGCTTGCTCTATGCGAAGTGCGGGAACTGAGCCTTGCTCAGACAGGTTAAATGCCTGGCTGGGCTTGGAGCCCATGTTGGCTGGGCCCCTAAGACCTGTGCTTTTCCTGCAGCCACTGGGACTTTTAAAGGGGGAGAAAAAAAGCCTCTTAAAAGGAGAGAAGAGGAAACTTACAGACACATTTTTCCTACTGTACATTTCCCCCACATTCATCCTTATCTGTGAAGACGGCTAGCGGGGACTGGATTTGTTTGGTCTGCAAAAGAGAATCTGGGATATATTTCGAGAGAGGAGCTAAGTTTCTGTTTTCAGGTGCTTGAAGGGTTTACATCAGGGAGGCAAAAAGATGTCACCTGTTTCCACAAAATGGAGACAATGAACCTAGACTGCAGCAAGAGAGACTTGGAGCAGACCCAAGGAGGGACTTCCTACCTATCAAAGAATTGGTACAGGCTTGAGTTCACCACTGAAAGTTACTTAAGGAGGGGCTCCCTGACCAAAATCCTTTGGAAGGGTGATAACTTGTGTGGGCACAGGGGATGAGGCCACATGACCTGTTGGAGACTCCTACAACTCTTGGGGTCTACCCTCCATGTGTACGTTAAGTAAACACACCAGCACACACATTCGCAGACACGCACATGCTTAGAGGCTTGAACACCCGTGTTTCTCCCTGGCGGGGCCCCGCAGCCCACCTGCAGCTAGGCTCGCCAGCCCCCACCGTCACTCCCTCTGCGTGGCAGGGACTGCCAGGGGAGGGGCCCTCCTTGGTGGGCAGTGGTGTCGCCACAGACAGGCAGGAAGCCAGAGCAGACATCGCTATCTCCGCATCACTCCAGGCAGCCACCTCAGAGCCCGCTGCCTCTCAGGAAGCCAAGTCAGGAAATTAACCGAGAGCCCAGACGCCTCCAGACACCTGCCTGGAAATTCAAACCTGGAGCAGGTGGGGGCTGGCCGGGCAGGAGCACAGAGTGTGATGAGAGGGGCTTCCTGCAGGGGGCGGTACGGGGCAGCCTTGGTCACAGATAACCAACCTGGGCTGCCTGGGAAGGGACTGCCAGGGACACAGCCAGCTTGTCCTGGGGGCACAGTCCACCGAACAGCAGGAGGCCCCAAAGCAGGGGAGCCCTGACCACCACTTGGTGCCCCTGCGGCCCCCCAGGGCATGCAGACAGAAGGGACAGAAACAACGGGGAGGCTTCTCCTTGGAACCAGGGGCTGCAAAGAGGCTGCGCTACACCGAGGCGAGCACAGGTTTTAGCGCCAGACCTGGGTTCACACCTACACGTCGTCACCTACAAGTTCTGCGACCTTGTGTCTCTGTTGCCATCAATGAAACGGGCGTAATAGTAGCAACCTGCATTGGTCACAGTAGGCCGACTGTCCTAACAACTAATCCTAGACACCTCAGTCGTGTAACACGATAACGACATAGCTCTGCTTGTTTCCAGCTTAATTTCTTCTCGTTTCCACCGGCCAGATCCGGGCAGCGTGATCCTCTTGCGGGGAGGCCAGGAAGTACAGTCCACTGCGTGTCAACAAGGAAAAGGAACCGGGGTCTGGGGGGCACACAGTCACGCCTCTGCCCCACCCGCTCTCAGGTTGTTGGGATGATTTGAGGAGCTGAGGATTCTGTGCAAATAAAATGCACAGCATGCGGGAGGCTCCCAGGGAGCACTAATGACTAATATTCCTTGAGGGCTTGTCGCGGCTCCACGCCCTGCTATGCATCTAGGACGCATTCTCTCACGGCAGGCCCACGTGTTGGTGAGGAAACTAAGGTGCAGGGGGTAATGAATTTGCGCAAGCTCACAGCTGCTGGCTGCAGTGCCCACGCCTTGACCACTACGCTACACTCTGCGTACTCAGTCCCCAAGTCCCACATTCACGCTGTCCTGTCACTTGCAACATGGTCACTCAACAGATCAGAGATGCACAAAACCTTCCCTGCACAAGAGAGGGAACCACCCGGGCACCAAGGAGAAGTGATTGCCCAGAGCCACTCCGCTAGCAAGTGGCAGAGCCAGAAAGAGAACCCAGGTCCCCATGGCTGGCGACACAGCATTCTCCCCGGGAAGGAAGCCGCTTAGAGACGCTGGCAGAAATCTCTGTTCTTGGCTCTCCCGCCCCTGCCCGACAATGTCTCCAGACACAGGTGAGAGATGGTTCTGGAAGGCAGGAGCCCCAAGGGGCCCCCAGATGACCAGATGGGGGAGGAGTGTGAAATACAAGGGGATAGTCCTGTCCTCCTGGGTGCCTGGGGAGGGATGGGGCCTTGGCGGGGAGTCTAGCGACTCAGCCTGGAGCTGCGGCCTTGCCACGCATTTGCTGGGGGGCCCTTCGCAATTCCTTCCAGCTCTGAGCCTAGCCCGTGGGGAAGGTGGGGGGATGCCACCGTCCTGCAGCCCAGCCACACAGCCAGGGCTCAACCCAGTCCTGTCTAGTGCCAGACTCGGCCTTCCTCCCGGGGCTCCCCATTCCAACATTCTAGAATTCTGCCATTCTGAAGCCCCAAGCCACCCCCAGCCAAGATCACCAACACTTGGCCCTCAGCCCGGGGCAAGGCTGCGAGGAAGGAGGCCCCCTCTATTCTCAGGAAGGGCGTCACAGATCGGGGCACGTGGAGGCAGAAGACATTGACCTTGCTCTCAAGCGGGAGTCCTCCTCGAGTCCTCTCTCTCCCTCCTCCCCACGGCCCTTCAAACCCCAAGCAAGGTGGTGCGATTGGGGAGGAGACAGAAGTGTCGTTGGAGGTGTCCTCCCACAGGGCAGCAGGCTGGGGGCCTGGAGCCGGGAGGGCAAGTGTTGGCCAGGCACCCTGCCCTGCTTGGCACAGTGAGTCCCCAGACTCGACTTTCTCCTCTCCAACCCATCCCCCAAAGTGCTGCCGGGATGATCTTTCTGACAAACTGGCCACATCCCTCTACTGCTTGAGACCCTCCATGGCTCCCTGAGCCTCTTAGGACAAAATCCAGACTTCTCAGTCAGGCCCACAAGGCACTGGCTTGGCTCCCGTTACCCTGCCACCCCTCCAACTCAGCTTCTGGCATGCTCTTCCTTGTCCCCAGTGCCACAAGAACACCAAACTACTCGTGGTTTCCCCGAGCGCATCATCGTCCAAGCCTTTTATGGCTTTTCCTAAGCTGTTTCTTCTGCCCGAATTGTGTTCCTTGAGAAGTACATAGCAAACTCCTGTTCATCCTTCAAAACCCTACTCAGATGTCATCAACACTCCGGAGCCTTTCTTTACCACATGCTTCCCCCAACAGCACTAATTATAATAATAGTTCATATTCATTTATACTTTACTAATTACGATAAAACTTAACATTTAAGCATTACTTATTGTAATGATACTTAACATTTATAGACAATTAAAATAATACTGTATGCCCAGGCATTGCCCTAGACCCTTTCTTTCTATGTCTCGTTTAATTATCCAAACCTATGAAGTAGAGTGGCAGTTTTAAAACTGTCCCCTCCTCTTAAACCTGGGGAGGTTTGGGACTGCCCCGACCAACTCAAGTGCAGAAGAAGTGATGAGAAGCCATGCAACTTCCACCTTGGTCTTTTGAAATGCTCACCTTCCCCCATTTCCTCACGGGATGCCCCTCCGGCACCCACCCACCATGCTGAGGGAAGACTGAGCCTCCAGGTGACTCCAGCTGCTCACATCACCTTCAGATGCTCAAGTCTCCCAGCTGAGGCCCCAGACATCAGGGAGCAGGGATGGGCCAAGAGCAGGGACGGGCCATCCCGCCGTGCCCTTCCTGAATCCCTGACCACAGACCCCTCCACGCGTAATAAAACGGTGGTTGCTTTACCCCTCTGAGTTTGGGCTGTCTGTTACCTAGATTCCAGTCCACACCCATTTCACAGATGAGAAAACTGAGGCAAAGGGTGGTTAAGTAACTTGCACAATGTCCTAAAGCTAAGAAGGAGCCGAGGCAAGATTTAACCTCAGGCAATCAAGTTGAGCCCCCCGGCCCTGAAGGCAGGGCCTGCGTCTCACTCCCCCGATCCCAGCACTGGCTTGGTCCCTGGCACGGAGCCGAGGCTGAGGACAGGTTCGCTGAACTGACCTGGGCCCCAAGGGGCAGCCCCTGCAGTGGGGGTGGGGAGGGGACCAAGGCCCCCGGAGCTAAGGAGCCCGCTGGCCTTGGCGATCTCCCCTCCAGCGCTGCCCTGCGGACCACAGGCCCCGCCAAGCCTCTGACTGGCATCTGTTGAAACTGATGATCTTCTGTCCCCTGGCTCCCTGTGCCACAGCGGCACAGCTGACAGTGTCATTAAAGACTGTCACCGTCAGCGCCTCTCAATCCAGCAGAGCCACAGGCACGTGTCATCGCTGACCCACACCCCGCCGGCCAACTTCCGGCCACCTCCCTGCCACCAACAACACAGGGCAGCCGGCCTAGAGTCAAGCATTTGACTCCTCACTGGCCGTGGCCTTGGGCTGCTCCCCTCCTGGGTCTGGGGTCAAGTCTGAGGCCCCCAGATGGACGGATCCACCCTCGGTGGACTCACCATGCAGAAGAGGACGACCAGGACCAGGAGTCACGCAGACAGGTGTGTGCAGGCGTCGGCTCCATGCCAGGGACGTCACCCACCCCTGGATCTGCCTTCCCCCTGGATCTGCCTTCCCCCAGCTCCGAGAGGAAAATCTCAGCGTGATTCCCTGAGAGTAGAACTTGCAGGGGCTGCACGGGCCTCTCGGGGCTGCTTTCCACAGAAAGGGACGCCTCCCTCAGCCCCGCTATGCCCTGGGTGACCTCAGGCAGGTCACCCGCCTCCACCAAGCCTCACCCCGCTCACAGGCTCTGGGAAGCTAGACCTTGCGAACACCCTTCAGCCGAGAGGCAGGGCGGGCACGCGGCCAGGGCCAACTCAGCTGATGCAAGGAGGGGACAAGGAGGACAATGAAATAGCTGGCATTTGCTGGCATTTCCCTACGCCCCAGAAACTCTTCCGTGCGCTTTACCTGCGTGGATGTAGGTATTCATCCCCACAACCCTAGTAGGTAGACACTGTTAGTATTCCCATTTTACAGATGAGGAAACTGAGCCACAGAGGGGCAGGTGACTTGGCCAAGTTCTCGCAGCTAGCAAGGCAGGCCAGATCCAAGCCCTGCCCACTTAACACTCAGCACCAGCGTGAAGGGCCTCACATGGCATGGGACACCCACAGCAGGGGGCCAAGGACGGTCAGCCCCCTTCCCATAGAGGGGCCAGAGGAGCTGGGACACATGGACCCAGGGGCCGCAGAGGGGGCCCCCACCCCTTTGTCCAGAGCAGTGGGGGGCAGACCCTCCCCACCTGGAGCTAGTGAGGCTGGGCCCAGCCCGCCCCACCCCGCCCTGGCACCGTGAGGATGAGGAAGCTGAGGAGCCATCTCCAGCTTGGCTTGTCCTTTTGTCCTTCTGCTTGCATGAGAAAGGGATCCAAGAGTTATTTACTGCAGAGATTTCATCGGGATGTTCTCACCCTTACTGTACATCCTTTAAAGGTGAAATAAAAATATCTAAAGGGGAAAAAAAAAAAAAAGCCTTTTTATTCGGCATCGTAAAAGCCATTGGCAGACGTTCCCCTGGAAGGGGAAAAAACAGCATAAAATTCTGCAGTGACATTGTTCTGGAAGGAACTTTGCCGCCAGCCTGAGCGTCCGGAGGGGTGACTGGCGGTGCGGCTGCAAACAGGGGCCCCGCACACGGCGTCGGGCTCCCAGGGTGGGTCTGCCGCTGCCACCCTGAGCCTGCACGACCAGGTCAGCACGGAGTGGGAGCTTAATAGATACTGGTTAAATTCGAGAGTGAGTAAAAGAATGAGCGGGGAGTGCTCTCCTCCCAGGTGGGCCAGAGTATCATGGCACCTGGGCTGGGTCACCGCCCCCGGAGACCTGCTCCTGGCACACCACCGACAGGTCACGCTCTCTCTCACTTCTGTCCCTCTACCTGAAGGGGTTTTGACCCAGGCCACCTGCCTCCAGCATCACCTTGTCCAGCATCGACTCCTCGAGTCCTCATTTCCAGCCCTGATCCCCTAAGGGGCCTCCTCCTCCTCTGGCTGAGTCCTCCCCTCGGTGCTCCTGCAGGCTCTCTGCTCTGTGCGTGGTAGGCGCCTGTGTCTCTGTCTCCACACACTCGCACACACATAGACACACACACATGCGCGCGCACACACACGCACAGTGTGCTCTTCAGGAAGGGACCCTGCTAGGAAATGCACAGTGTTTCTCAGATAAATGAATGAATGAATGAGTGACATTTGCTTAACCCTTGACACCTTACGAAGCATCTTCCCACACGCCACTTCAAGACCTCTCTTGGTCCCCAGGTGGTAGCCAGCTTTGCCATCATAAACTTCATTTGATGGGTGAGAAAACAGAGACGCAGAGAAAGCAAGAGGGTTGCTTAAGATAAAATGAGTGGAGTGCCAGGGTCTGAATGTGTCCCGCCAAAACTCATCCATCGGAATTCTAACCGCCAAAGTGATGGCATTAAGATGTGGGACCTTCTAGGAGGTGATCGGGTCATGAAGGCTCTTCCCCCGGGAATGGGTTTAGAAAGGAGACCCAAGGCAGCTTGGGCCCCACCCCAACCATGTAAGGACAGGGTGAGAAGACGCCATCCATGAGCCGGAAAGCAGGCCCTGGCCCCACTGAATCTGCCGCCACCTTACTCTTGAACTTCCCAGTCTCCAGACTATGAGACATAAACATCTATTGTCTGTACGCTACCTGGCCTCTGTGTTCTGTTAGAGCAGCCCGAACAGACTAAGACAACGGGTGTCCTTCAATCCAGGTCTCATCTAAACCCCTAGTTTTTTTCTACTGTCCCAAGTTGAAATTCACAAACTGTCATTCTTGCTCACTGCACACACACACACACACACACACATGCATGCACACACCCAGACACAGATGGCTACACACATACACATATGCACACGTGTGGGTGCATGCACACATAGCATACATGTATGCACACACATGAATGCATGTGTGCATGTGGGTGTGTGCAAATACAGATAGACATTCATGCATGTGCATGAGCAGAAATGATGAGGGCTGAAGAGAAAGATAAGGGTTGAGAAGAGAGGGAAGAAGTCCCAGAGGCCTCCCTCAATGCCTTCCACCCGCCATTAGGCTTTGCCTTTGATTTTTCAACTTTTAATTTTCACATCATCAGTTACTACATCAAAGCAATTTTACTGCAGGTGCCCTGGACTCAGGTTGTTTCCAGCAGCCCTGATTCCAAATTCCCCTTCCCACTGGGCCCGCGTTGCCAATGGCATTTCGCTTCTCATTAAATTCCACGTGGGGAGCATGGCGAAGCAGAGGAGATGGAAGCGAAATCACCTCTCACCTCTGTTTCCAACTCTTGTTCACTTCTGTTTAAATGCTGCTTAAGGATTTATGCTCAGATTTCTAGTTAAATGTGGCAGAGCAAACCTCCTTCCCTGCCTGGGCCCCAGGGAACTTGTGGAGTCACGTGAGAGAATGGATACGGGCTGTGCAAACTCAAAAGTGCTGTGCACACATGAGCAACTCGTTCTGCAACCTCTCTCCCACCCCCTGCCTCACTAAGTGACTGGAAGGGATTTCAGTAAGACCTGAACCTAAAGACAAAAGAGAGCAGGAGAGCAGGCAGCCCGCCACAAAATTTTCGATGCTGAGAAGCAGGTAGATGAATAACGACGCCGTCTTTTATCAGCCAGAGAAGGCTGAAACCTGAGTCAGCAGTAAAGGAAGCCCAGGAACAGGTTAGTTTCTGGGCAGAGGCCCAGAAAGTCTCACGTCCTCATGACGCCAGCTGCTTCTGAAAGAGGGGCTCCAAGTCAAACTAAAAATAGAAGCATTGCAGGGCACGGTGTCACACACCTGTCGTCATACCTGCTTGGGAAGCTAAAACAAGAGGATCGCTTGAGCCCAGGAGTTTGAGGCTGGCCTGGGCAACATAGTGAGACCCTGTCTCTCTCTCTCTCTCTCTCTCTCTCTCTCTCTCTCTCTCTCATATATATATATATATATATATATATATATATAATTTTAGACAGAGTCTCACTTTGTTGCCCAGGCTAGAGTGAGTGCCGTGGCATCAGCCTAGCTCACAGCAACCTCAATCTCCTGGGCTCAAGCAATCCTGCTGCCTCAGCCTCCCAAGTAGCTGGGACCACAGGCATGCGCCACCATGCCCGGCTCATTTTTTGTATATATATATTAATTGGCCAATTAATTTCTTTCTATTTATAGTAGAGACGGGGTCTTGTTCTTGCTCAGGCTGGTTTCGAACTCCTGACCTCGAGCAATCCGCCCGCCGCCTTGGCTTCCCAGAGTGCTAGGATTACAGGCGTGAGCTACCACGCCCAGCCTAAATATATTTTTTGAATAAAAACAGAAGCATTGATTGAAAGTCCACATGAAGCACTTAGACCCTCCAGTTACTGCTCCCACTCCCCAGCACAAGAAAGAAGGGAAATGGATCTGTAGGATTTTAAAATCTAGAACATGATCAAGGCCTGGTTGGGGGCATGGTGCTGAACAGAAAACAAAGGTATTAAGTAATAGCCTCCAAGTATTCTACCACTACTCAATTTCTGGCACATCCTCCAGCTTCTACCACCTGAGCTGGAGCTCAGGGGATTCACCTCTAACGAAACAGTCCAGCCTCAAGGGCAGATCGAGAGGTACCATTCCCCCAGTGACATCCCCCACCCCAATCACCCTCCACCCCCACCTGCCACAGACCAGGCACGTGAACACAGAGCTTCCAGGCAGCCAGGGCTGCCAGTACAAGAGATGGAGACCAAAAAACCATGTGAAACAAAACACCTGGAGGAAAGGAAGCTGAGATTAAACAGAAGAAATGCAGGAAGCAGCGGGATATTTTTAAACCCTCAAATTATCCTCCAAGAAATAAGAGAAGATATCGCATTCATGAAAAAAAAAGGATCCTATTTTTTTTAATTCAGGTAACAAATAAAGAACTTTAGGAATTAAAAGAAGAGAGAGAAAAGATTCTATTGGAAGGTTGGTGAATAACGCTGAAGAAATCTCCTAGAAAGTAGATCAAAAAGAGAAAGAATGCAAAACAAGATAAATAATGATTAAAAATTTAGAAAAATCTGTCCAGGGGATGCAACATCCAACTAACAGGAGATCTAGAAAGAGAAAGGAATTGGAGGCAAGACGATTATCACCAAAGTAACTTAAGAAAATGTCTTAGCACTGGAGGATAAGAGATCCCAGATTAATGGGTCCCTGGATACCAAGCCACTTCCCTGGGAAATTTCTGAACATTAAAGATTAAGATACTAAAGCTACTAGAAAAGGAAGATGAAAAAAAGAATCTGGCCATATGCAAAGGATGAGGAAGCTGAACGGCATTAAACTGCTCATGAGCAATCTCAGAAACTCTGTCTCCCATGTTTCACCAAAATAAGGGCATAAGCCAAGAAAAAAATGAAGGTGTGGGATCCAGGAAGCATGACATATCCAAACAAGTGGGAAGCAAGCCAGATTTTGGGAGAGGCAGGGGGGTGAAGTAACCCTCAGATTGCAGTTCTGCCAGTGCATAAAAGAGGGGAAGGATGGAGGGCTCCATAAGGGACATTTCCAAGGAAAAAAATAAAACCAGAAGACCCTGGGACGCCTTTGAGCACATCAAGAACAGATGTGCACGTCCGGTATGGTGTTTGGGGACTCCAGGCCCAGACGAAGGGCTTCTAACCCTGAGATGCTAAATTTCCTCACCTGCTACCCTCTAACTGAAAGCAGTTTGCAGCCTATCCTAAATCTCAGCTGGTTGCTATGGAAATGATGGTATGGATAAACAGAATGAATACCTTGGACGCTCATTTCTTTCCAAAACTGGGCAGGGGAAGCTGTTAAGGTATTGCTTACTTGGAGAAGATGTGAGAGACATTATATTAGGATTTAGAGAAGTTGTTGACTTGTTCTTTCAGAACCATCCACAGCAGAGTCAGGTCACCTGGCAGGGATGGGAGATGGCTGCATAAGAAGTTTAGGCGTGAAACTTCACCTCCAGTGAAAAAAGCAAGGCCCGGAATTTAAGGATGTCGAAAGAATTTCAACCATGAAACTCCAAAAAGTCCTAGACCCTGAGAATGGGTGGGAAAGTGAGAGATTATGGAGCGCAAGCCTTTCACCATACAGAAAGAGCTGCCCAAGGTCACATGGCAGGTGAGTAGGAGAGCCAAGATGAGAACCCCACCAAGTGCTTCCAGAACCTTCTCCATGGATAAGTATGTCTCTGAAGTCTTGGGATCATCTAGAGAGTCTGACAGGAGAAGTGGCGTGTTAACCCCTCTCCCACCCTCGGCTCTTGGCTGTCCTGCTCTCTTCATTCTCCAAAGCCCCCATCCCACCCCCAGCCACCCAGTCCCAGCCTGCAAGGTAATTATAAAGAAGTTAAACCAAATTACACACGCAGGGTTTATTTTGTGTTTTTCTGCTGCTGCCGTTGCCAATTATGGTGCAATTAGAATGCCTTCATTAGCAAATGAGATTAGAATTAACATTGTTAATTACTTGTTCTGTTAAATGGGGAAGCGGGTGTGGCGGGGAGGGCCCGGGGTGGGTGGTGGAGGGAGAGAGCACATGGCAGGGGGAGGGTTGCGGTCCCCAAGGGCCCCTGGGGCCCATGGGAACCGAGGGAGGAAACCGAGTCACTGAATGTCAGGACACGGGTGGGTGGGACGGGATGGAATCTGCCGGGACAGGAGCACAGGGCTTCACTCCTTAGTAATACTCTGTGCAGCAGGTTACCGGCATTGTTCCCTTAACCCTTGCAACATCAAAGAAAGTAGGTCTTGGTACCCTCACACTGCAGAGGAGAAAAGTGACACCAGAGGAGTTAAGTGACTTTCCCCAACTCACGCAGCTATAGCAAGTGGCAGAACCAAGCGCTTCTCTATTCCTAAGCACCAGGACCTTTGGTTCTCATGGGGAAGGGAGGCCCACATGTACATCATACTTCCGTGGTGATCGTTTTAAAGCAACTCATGTGATGGACAAATTTGCCCCAAGAAGAAAACAAATTATTAGCCTCATTGTTCAGACAAGGAAGCTGAGAACTTAATCAGGGGTTGACAAACCGTGGCCTGCAGACTGAATCTGGCCGGCCACCTGCTTGTGTAAATATTCTTGGAACACAGATATGTCATTTATTTATGTGTCATAAATAAATAATATTTGTGTTATCTATGGGTTATAGTTTGCTCTCAAACTAAAACAATAGAGTTGAGTAGTTGCCTCAGTGACCTATGGCTCAGCAAACTCAAAATATTTACTATCTGGCCCTTTGCAGAAAAAGTTTGCCAATCCCTGGTTTAAATAATTGATATGAGCTCATACAGTTCGTGTTAGAGTCCCTGGCATTTGAACCCAGCTCTTTTGGCTCCCAAATCAGACTCTTCAGCAACTTTTGCCTAGAGAGAAAGGGGTCAGTTCCAGCTAAGCTAGGCTTCCAGTGAGCTCAAAAATCTCATTACCCCCAAGGAAAGAATTGTGGCAGACACTCAGATGAATCTGAATTATTTCATCCTGGCTTTGGAAATTCAATCAGGTCGACTGCTTTCTGCAGCCAACAATGGAAAGCCCAATTAAGAGTGGTTTGAAAAATAAGCATTTTATTATGTCTTGTATAACAAGTCCAGAGGTAAGGAAATTCCAAATTTGGTTAATTCAGCTGAGTCCTGGGTCACCATTCAGAACCTGGGTTCTTCCTGTCTCTTTATTCGCCTTTCCTTGGCATCCTAGCTACTGCCCTCATGATCTTAACATGGCTGCCAAAGCTCCAGACATCACAACGTCACCCAACAACATCCAAAGGAGGCAGGCAGGGGCATCTGCTTCTTCTGACAAGTCAGTTTTTCAGATCTGCAAAAAGCTTTTCCCCAAAGGCACCACTTCCCAACCAACCATCTTCCCCTCTGTTATCATTGATCAGAAATGTATTGCTTGCCTATTCATGAATAATCACCAGCAAGGGAAATGTATTTGGTTTAGATAAGTCAGGATTCATTCCTGAAGCAGAGGGAGTCCCAGACTCCCCTGGAAAACATGGCTACTAGTATCTGAGTTCTGATAGCAAGAAAGAATTGGGGGCAGCAGGAGGGGAAAGGCAACGAACAGAAACTTTAGGATTCGTGTTCCAATTGGTCACATGGAGAGTCCTATCCACCCCTAAGGTCTAGGAAGCAGACATAGCCCATGTTCAATGAGCTGTTGCTTCTTCTCTTCTGCAGCAGGGGGTCAGAAGAGTTGAGGGAAAAGGTTAACCTCCCCAGCAGCTTGGCCTCGAATTAACCCACAGCACAGGCACAAATCGCCCACCCCCACCAGAGACCCTGGAGCTTTTGGTCTTACCTTCCCCTTACCCGTGTCCCAGCCCAGGGAGGCGAAGGTCTCCCAGGCACTCTCTCCTTAGCTCTCACTCTCTCGCCCCAGTGTTCGGTGAATTCACAGGCCATGAGCTGTGCCCAAGGCCCCAGGTGGTGGGCTTGACTGACCAGGTCACCCCTTCTGAGAGGTGCTCAGACCCCCCGCCCACGTGTGCCAAATGCCACCGAAGCGGCCTGGTCCTGGCCAGGCGGGGCACGTTCTGGGATGGGGAGCCTTTCTCTCCCCTTCGTCCTTGCCCAGACTGGCACTTTATACTCTCAGCTTCCAGATTTCCAGATTCCTACAAGTCTCTCTCTCTCTCTCTCACACACACACACATGCACACACAGGCGCACTCATATTTCATTTCTTTTAGGCCCTGGGCATCTGAGTTTGCCCGCCCTTGCCAGGTGGCAGGATGTGTGAGGCAGAGAGGTTACTCACACACTTAAAGAAGGTTCAGGGAGAAGGGTGTCGGGCAAGGTGGGTCCCATCTGGGTGCCACCTGCCATGCAAAGATTCGGGGGCAAATTCCACAAGGCCACGTGGCCTTCCGTAAGGAAGAAGAGTTCTGGGAGGGGACCGTGCATAACACCAGCAAGGGAAGCCCTGGGTCTCTTTCTTCTCATCCTCCCTACCGACATGCGCTGTGGCCCGGCCGCCTGCTGACAGCCAGCTCGGCCTTGCATTTCAGACAGTGCTCCGTTTCCATGTGCAAGAGAGGGGAGGCATGTCCCCTTCCCACCTGGGGTCAGTTGGGCAATTTATTCTGCAGTGGGGGCCCTGCATTAACCACACACACACACACACACACACACGCACACACATACACATGCACACTCACACACGTGCACACACATGCATGCACACAGTTACACACATGTACATGCGCACACGTGCACACACATGCATGCACACACATATGCACACACGTGCACGCACATGCATGCACACTACCTACTGGCCCTTTGACTTTACTCACTGCCTGGATGTCAATAAACATTTCCGCCTCCAGCAATTGCTCTAGTCTGGTGGTTTGGCCCCAGAGATCCTCATTTCCCTTCCTGGTGCTATCCCATCCCTGTCACTGCTGGATTTTTCTCAAAAAGCCTCTGGGTGGTTTCTAAAGTACTGAGCTTCTCCAGCTGCTGGTTGGGGGCAGTGTGGGCTCTTCTGTCCCTTCCTCCTTGCCCTGAGTTGTTAGGCCTGGAGAAAAGGCCTCAGATAATCAATGAGGCTCCCGAGTCCAAATCCTGCCCCTTCCCGCTGACCCCAGCCACGCGGGATTCCCACCTCCCACCAAAGTCCACTCTCCGCCCTCCTGCGAGATGCCGTGGAGTTCACCCTGAACCCGGGTGCCTGGCAGGTGGGGACCCCGAGGGAAAAATCTAACTCACCCCAAGCAGAATGGCCAGGCCCATGGATCAGACATAAACAGGACAGATCCCAAAGGACAGAAAAGGAAGACATTTAAATGACCTCTCTCTCTCTCTCTCTCTCTCTCTGTCTCTCTCTCTCTCTCTCTAGTTCATATTTGGAGGGGACAGTTGCCCTGGTGAAAGTTTATGTCCTTGACCCTCCAGGACTGGGGTTGGACTGTGATGCAGGAATAGCATTGTTGAAAAGTAATTCTGGGCTCCCTTTCTACCTATAGGGTGGCTGTCCTCAAGCTCAGCTTGCCGAAGAGTGTGTGGCTGTCCCCAGCCCATCTCAGACCCTCAACTTCCCCTGGGCCCCAAGGACCCCAGATGCTGGGCAACTGTTTCTAGCCAACTCCTACCAACGGCCGGCCCCAAATCCAGACTGCCTGGAGTCAAGCGGCCTCTCCCGCATAGACACGGAGACGAGCCTTGGGTGGGAGGTCAGCGTCTCCCTACAGGCGGCAAACTCACTCCAGTATCCAGCGTGTGGCCTGGCCACAAGTCCTAGGATGATGGGAGGGGGAGGATCCCCAGGCCTTCCCTTCTCTTACTCATCCCTCTGTAAATTAAATTTACAAATTTGTAAATTTCCGCCTTGCAAATTTCCTCTTTCCCCAATAAAGCCTCTTCCCAAATGCCTTGTGGTGTTTGGAATTCCCACGCCCCAAGCCCTGGTCCAGGACAGGTAGTCACCCTGAAGATGTCCCACCTGGCACAGCAGGGAGGTTGCGGGAAATTGGGAAAAGGACAGGAATTGCTCGAGCGCCCAAAGCACGTCAGGGCTTTCTGTAAGGGAGGCGCGCAGCCTGGGAGGTCAGGGGTCTGAGAGCCTGAGGATCTGTTTCCTCTGCTACAAAATGGAAAGAATAATAAAAGCGTTGGAAGACTGAGATGAGGGGGCTAGGGGTTATAACCAGTTGGGCGGGGATTGGGAAGCTTCCATCCAGGGAGGAGCCAGCCCTCAGGGCATGTGGAGAGAAATAGGGGAGCCTGGAAAAGCGAATTGGGGCCAAATCCCAGAAGTCTTTGAATGCCAGGTCAGGGACTCTGGACTTACCTGATAGAGCAAAGGGAGCTATTGAAGTTTTCTGAGCAAAGGAGTCACCTGTTAGAGCCATCACTCTAGCGGAGAGACATAAGGGTGGCTCACAGAAGGGAAAATTGGAAACGTCGAAAAAATAAAGCTAAACCCCAACAGAAAATGAAATTTGTTCTCCGTCATCTTAGTGAAGAGAATATTCCAGTCCCAGGCAAATGAACTTAAATGACTAAAGACATTCGGAGGCGTGAGCAGGAGTCGGGGAGCTGGGCCAGATGATGTGATCTCTCCCGACCACTGGCAAATCCATCTCCCATAGGTTGCCCGAATGAAATGTCAGCTGCAGGCCAGATCCCATCCACCTGACATTCCTGTTAATAACAAAGCCTAATTAGCATGGCTTTTAAGCATCCATTACATTAATTTAACGCGAAAATCTAATGGAGCTTTATTGGAATTTTTCTCAGCAAAATTAACCCTGCGGGTTTCTTACACATGTTTTCATTAGGGGCTGTGAGCAGTGGAGAATTAGAATGAGCCCTTGTGGTTTTCACTTTAATCCAGTTCCTCTGTCTCCAAGCCCCCAAGTCTGCAGGTCTTTGTTTAGAAAAGCCTTTGTCCACCACACCAAATAGTTCTCATAAAGACCATTGAGACGGTGGGAGATTCAAACCCCAAGCCTGGAGTGGATGCCTGTCTGATTCAAACACATCCCATCCCAAAGGCTGAGGCTCTGGGACCCTGAAGAATTCCCCACTCCCCTTCTCCTGGCTGGCTTCCAGCAAAGGGTGGTCACGTAGCTCAGGCAGAATTACAAGCAACAGGCAGAAGCCCTTGTAGAGCATCCTTCGCCGAACAAAAATGCAAAACTAACTAGAAGAATGCCCTCTGCCCATTCACCCTTCCCTCTTCTTGGTCCTACATCCAGGCCTGGAACATGGAAGTAGGACCTGGAGCAGTAGTAATCATCTTGTGCCATGACAATAAAAGCCCCAGGCTCACGGTGACAGAAGCCCCAAGAAGAACCTGGGCCACAGGTGCACGGCTGAGCCACTATGGCGCCAATATTCCCCAGTCTGTGCCTGGGCTTCTTGTTGCATGAAACAAATCTCACTTGCTTAAACTCCTGTCAGTCAGGGTTGCTGTTACTTTTGCAGCCAAAACTAGTCCTAATTGATACACCTGGATTCTGGTCCTAGATTCTCTGACTTCAGGCAAGTCGCTGGTTTTCTCTGAGCACCAATTTCCTCACCTGTAAAATAGAAGGATGGAATAAATCATGTTTTTTTTTTAAAAAAAAAAAAACCTTTTAAGCAACGAACACTAACAACTCCACCCACCCCGATGAACATGTGTTCCATGAGAAGTTACAAAAACTTAGTCCAGGGTTAGGGGTGTGTTCAGGGAGGGAGTCCTGGAGTCCCGGCTCAGCTTTGCCCCACATGCACCCCACTCCGGAGGAGCCCCAGAGACACCTCCAGGAACCCCAGTGTTCCAAAGAGCCCAGTTCGTGAAACCACCAACCTTGAAGACCTCTGAGGGCCTTTTTTTGTGTGTCTGATACCATGAGGTTCTTCCTGGAGAAAGCATCAAGTGGTTCTGAACCTAGAAGCCAGTGTGGTAGAAAGTTCTAGAGCAGGGCTTCTCAAACTTCAGTGACCTCTCAAATCACCCAGGGATCCTGATTAACTGCAGATCCTGATGCAGGGCTGGGGTGGGGCCTGATTTCTAGCAAGCTCCAGGTGATGCTCACACTCCTGGTCCATGGACCACACCCTGAGTAGCAACTGCATGTCGTCTTCATCATTGGCATCATCACCTCCAGCCAGGCCATTGCACTTGCTCTGTAGCACATCGCCAGCAGGTGGACAGCCTGGGATAGAGCACATCGCCAGCAGGTGGGCAGCCTGGGATAGAGCACATCCCCAGCAGGTGGGCAGCCTGAGATACATCACATCCCCAACAGGTGGACAGCCTGGGATAGAGCACATCCCCAGCAGGTGAGCAGCCTGGGATACATCACATCCCCAGCAGGTGGACAGCGTGAGATAGAGCACATCCCCAGCAGGTGGGCAGCCTGGGATAGAGCACATCTCCAGCAGGTGGGCAGCCTGGGATGGAGCACATCCCCAGCAGGTGGGCAGCCTGGGATAGAGCACATCCCCAGCAGGTGGGCAGCCTGGGATAGAGCACATCCCCAGCAGGTGGGCAGCCTGAGATACATCACATCCCCAACAGGTGGACAGCCTGGGATAGAGCACATCCCCAGCAGGTGAGCAGCCTGGGATACATCACATCCCCAGCAGGTGGACAGCGTGAGATAGAGCACATCCCCAGCAGGTGGGCAGCCTGGGATAGAGCACATCTCCAGCAGGTGGGCAGCCTGGGATAGAGCACATCCCCAGCAGGTGGGCAGCCTGGGATAGAGCACATCCCCAGCAGGTGGGCAGCCTGGGATAGAGCACATCCCC